>QNTS01002265.1:88690-111155 GCA_003317085.1 Hucho hucho | reverse complement strand
CCTATAGGAACAACTTAATGTAAAGGGTTACCCTATAGGAACAACTTCATGTAAAGTGTTACCCTATAGGAACAACTTAGTATAAAGTGTTAACCTATAGGAACAACTTAATGTAAAGGGTTACCCTATAGGAACAACTTAGTATAAAGTGTTACCCTATAGGAACAACTTAGTATAAAGTGTTAACCTATAGGAACAACTTAATGTAAAGTGTTACCCTATAGGAACAACTTAGTATAAAGTGTTACCCTATAGGAACAACTTAGTATAAAGTGTTAACCTATAGGAACAACTTCATGTAAAGGGTTACCCTATAGGAACAACATAGTATAAAGTGTTACCCTATAAAATAAACTTAGTATAAAGTGTTACCCTATAAAATAAACTTAGTATAAAGTGTACCCTATAAAATAAACTTAGTATAAAGTGTTACCCTATAAAATAAACTTAGTATAAAGTGTTACCCTATAAAATAAACTTAGTATAAAGTGTTACCCTATAAAATAAACTTAGTATAAAGTGTTACCCTATAGGAGCAACTTAATATAAAGGTTTGATTCCTGCTGGGGCCACCCATACGAAAATGTATGCACATATGACTGTAAGCTCTGGATATTACAATTTAATTTCATTAGGATGATGTACAGGTAACTGCCCAGTTATTGGAAACACTTGAGTAAATGAGGCATACAAAGTGTATTGAAAGTGTATTGAAATCAGGTTCTTCCACACAGGTGTGGTTCCCATCATGCTTAGGGTCATGCATAGAAATGCTGGGCAGGCCATTATTTTGGCTACCATGGCTATGCATGCCCCCATAGGCTGACATTGCCCCCATCCACAGGGCTCGAGTGGTCACTGAATAGTTTGATGAGCATGAAAACGATGTAAACCATATGCCATGGGTGATTCTGGAGAGGCACCTGAGACAGGAACACTTATGGGGGATTCTGGAGCGGTCCCTGAGACAGTGTTTTCTGTCAAACTAAATATCACAGTATCGTTCAATGATATTGAATGTAGCTACTGAACAAACACTTGAAGATTTCACATTTGCATGCACTTTTTAAATGACACTGAATTCGAATATTATATTGCTGATACACTCGAGCAATTCAAACAACCCCCATATTGCTTTTGCTACTTTTGTTAATACTATGCGATATAAATTGTAAGGTACATCTTTATCTACACCTTACCTACGACTTAAAGGGAAAATCAACTATCTTTTGATATTTTTTTCAATAGTTCGCCGGTGACACTTTGCTTCTTGAAAGTCCAATATCTTGTAATTTGACTGCTGACACGCAAAACATTTCGGGACTGTAATCAACAGTGGAATACCAAAACATTTTGGGACTGTAATCAACAGTGGAATACCAAAACATTTCGGGACTGTAATCAATAGTGGAATACCAAAACATTTCGGGACTGTAATCAGCAGTGGAATACCAAAACATTTCGGGACTGTAATCAACAGTGGAATACCAAAACATTTCTGAACTGTAATCAACAGTGGAATACCAAAACATTTCTGGACTGTAATCAACAGTGGAATACCAAAACATTTCGGGACTGTAATCAATAGTGGAATACCAAAACATTTCGGGACTGTAATCAGCAGTGGAATACCAAAACATTTCTGGACTGTAATCAGCAGTGGAATACCAAAACATTTCGGGACTGTAATCAACAGTGGAATACCAAAACATTTTGTGACTGTAATCAACAGTGGAATACCAAAACATTTTGGGACTGTAATCAACAGTGGGATACCAAAATATCCTTTATGTGTGGAAGTTTCTTGTGTGCACTGCACAAACCTATTCCTAATGCAAATGAAATAAGCATGAACATAGCCTATAAAGTTAAATAAAGGTTAAATTACAATTAAAATAAAAAATTAAGTGTTTCCCCCAAATGGTTAGCACATCATTTACACAAATGTAATGTTGAAGCTACATTAAAATCCATAAATAGTTTATTCACCCTTCAGAGTCTATTTAAAAGAGACTATAGAATACATCTAAAAGGAATCAGACCTAATCTAAACCCTTTAACCTTACAGAGCACTAAATGATAGCTCTTTGTCGTGGACGTTGATGTATAGTACAGTACAGTGTTGCTCAGCTGACTCAGCGTTTTATACAATTGGGCGGTAGATTCTTCTGGAGCTACATCAAGCATAAAAGGCAGCACGCCAGCAGGGAGAACAACAGAAATCAAATAGCTGTGACCATGAACGGAAAGGTACTGTAATGTGGGGTTGTGATCAAAGTCTGTGCACATTGCAGGAACTGTATGTCACCTGGCATTGGAACTATGAATATAGGATGCATCAGAGCCCATTTCCAATGAAAATATATCCTTGATGTGTGTGTTTTTAGATTCAGAAAACTATAATAACTATAGATTACTTATAATTATAATCATGGTTGCATTGTTTGATTTTCTCAGACACATTAAAATGATTATGTAGAATAATTTCTGAACGGGATAGAATGTATGAGTTTTTGCACTTCAAAATCAATTGGTTTCACGTCATGATGTTCAGACTTTCAACGCATACTTTCTCTTTCTCCAGATCATCTTCTATGAGGACAGGAACTTCCAGGGCTGCTCCTATGAGTGCAGCAGCGACTGCTCCGAGCTCTCCTCCCACCTGAACAGGTGCAACTCCTGCAGGGTTGAGAGTGGCATGTTCATGGTGTACGACCGGCCCAACTACATGGGCCACCAGTACTTCCTGAGGAGGGGAGAGTACCCTGAGTACCAGCACATGATGGGCTTCAACGACTGCATCAGGTCTTGTCGTATGATCCCCCAAGTAAGCAGTTCTGCAGACAGAGCACAACAGACCACAACTATTCACAACCACACCACAATGACCACAACCGTCGATGCCATAAAACCATCTTACACTCCAAAATCGAAGTCTGTCTAAAGTTTTCACGCCTCAAATGTAATCTAAAGTCAACATAAAAACACATCCCATGCCATCGGTTGTGTAGATCCATCTATATGCCTCAACCGCAAATGAATGAAAAAGATAACAATTATACCATATGGTGCTTATCTTTTTCATTCATTTTAGATTGTGGCATATTGCATTGTATACCATCCTATCAACCAAGCTCATCCTGTTCAGTTAATAGATGCGTGAAGTGTGTGATCTTCTTTCCAATAGCACATGGGCCAGTTCAGGATGAGGATCTACGAGAAGGAGAACTTCGGAGGCCAGATGCACGAGGTGATGGACGACTGTGACTCTATCCAGGAGCGTTACCATATGCCCGAGATGCAGTCCTGCAACGTGATGGACGGCCACTGGGTCATGTACGAGCAGCCCCAATTCAGAGGCATGCAGACCTACCTGAGGCCTGGAGAGTACAGGAACACAAGAGATATGGGAATGGGAAATGATGAAATGAGGTTCCAGTCCATGAGGCGCATCAGCGGCGATGCTGCCTTTTAAATGTGCTGTCTTTAAAGAGTACAATGACTTTTTAATAAACATTTTAAACCTTATTTTTTGCAGCGATTTTCTTTCCTTATTTCCACAAACCACTGCACAGTAAATTACTGTTATATCAATATATTACTCTAACCACTAAAAAGCCACCATAAGCAACTATTTTACTGCAACCACTATAAACACTAGTATCAGCTGTAATGTTTGTAAACACAATGTAAACAAAAATGTCCCTTTTTCCCCAAATTCTATAATCCTTATATTTAGTCTTAAAAAACCTCCAGCCTATTCTAGGCACTTGACACTGCCTTGTGTATGGGTGTTTTAGACAAGATAAACTCTTAACACCGGAATCCTGCCGACTACGCCAATGGGGATCTAAATATGAAATAAGACTACGCCACTTTTCTGTGAAAGGCAAGGTCCTATAATTAACTAAAAATATGAAGCATGGAAATCAGACAGGTGCTTAAGTGATCAATTGTTTTGTTTACTATGAGGAACTTCAGCTTTGAAAGCTCAGCTCAGCACTCATACTGTCCTTACTCAGACATAATCAAGCATGTTGCTGCTATAATAAAAAGAGGAACATTTCACACTCACAAATTCAACTCTTAAGAACTAGTGACAACGTCTCACAACCCTTCACACTACACAGTGGCATGCCATATTTATCAGACCACCTCCAACTCCATCCTCCAAAACTGTAATACAAACCACAAACTCATCAAACAAAATATGTGGTAATAATTTATATGAGGCATACATACAGTGAGGGAAAAAAGTATTTGATCCCCTGCTGATTTTGTACGTTTGCCCACTGACAAAGAAATGATCAGTCAATAATTTTAATGGTAGGTTTATTTGAACAGTGAGAGACAGAATAACAACAAAAAAATCCAGAAAAAAACATGTGAAAAATGTTATAAATAGATTTGCATTTTAATGAGGGAAATAAGTATTTGACTCTCAATCAGAAAGATTTCTGGCTCCCAGGTGTCTTTTATACAGGTAACGAGCTGAGATTAGGAGCACACTCTTAAAGGGAGTGCTCCTAATCTCAGCTTGTTACCTGTATAAAAGACACCTGTCCACAGAAGCAATCAATCAATCAGATTACAAACTCTCCACCATGGCCAAGACCAAAGAGCTCTCCAAGGATGTCAGGGACAAGATTGTAGACCTACACAAGGCTGGAATGGGCTACAAGACCATCGCCAAGCAGCTTGGTGAGAAGGTGACAACAGTTGGTGCAATTATTCGCAAATGGAAGAAACACAAAAGAACTGTCAATCTCCCTCGGCCTGGTGCTCCATGCAAGATCTCACCTCGTGGAGTTGCAATGATCATGAGAACGGTGAGGAATCAGCCCAGAACTACATGGGAGGATCTTGTCAATGATCTCAAGGCAGCTGGGACCATAGTCACCAAGAAAATAATTGGTAACACACTACACCGTGAAGGACTGAAATCCTGCAGTGCCCGCAAGGTCCCCCTGCTCAAGAAAGCACATATACATGCCCGTCTGAAGTTTGCCAATGAACATCTGAATGATTCAGAGGACAACTGGGTGAAAGTNGTTTGGAGGAGGAGGAATGCTGCCTATGACCCCAAGAACACCATCCCCACCGTCAAACATGGAGGTGGAAACATTATGCTTTGGGGGTGTTTTTCTGCTAAGGGGACAGGACAACTTCACCGCATCAAAGGGACGATGGACGGGCCATGTACCGTCAAATCTTGGGTGAGAACCTCCTTCCCTCAGCCAGGGCATTGAAAATGGGTCGTGGATGGGTATTCCAGCATGACAATGACCCAAAACACACGGCCAAGGCAACAAAGGAGTGGCTCAAGAAGAAGCACATTAAGGTCCTGGAGTGGCCTAGCCAGTCTCCAGACCTTAATCCCATAGAAAATCTGTGGAGGGAGCTGAAGGTTCGAGTTGCCAAACGTCAGCCTCGAAACGTTAATGACTTGGAGAAGATCTGCAAAGAGGAGTGGGACAAAATCCCTCCTGAGATGTGTGCAAACCTGGTGGCCAACTACAAGAAACGTCTGACCTCTGTGATTGCCAACAAGGGTTTTGCCACCAAGTACTAAGTCATGTTTTGCAGAGTGGTCAAATACTTATTTCCCTCATTAAAATGCAAATCAATTTATAACATTTTTCACATGCGTTTTTCTGGATTGTTTTGTTGTTATTCTGTCTCTCACTGTTCAAATAAACCTACCATTAAACTTATAGACTGATCATTTCTTTGTCAGTGGGCAAACATACAAAATCAGCAGGGGATCAAATACTTTTTTCCCTCATTGTATATAACTCCTTATAAGTGCCTTAATAAGGCCTTATAATACACTTATAGTGCCTTATAATACTCGCTATAAGATATAATAATTTATCATAAGTCGTTATAGCTTTCTTACAATACATTACTATAATGCATAATCAGCCTAAAAAGCATCATGCATTATAGACCTACCTTAAATGGTCTGTCACATACTACTTAACAGCATTAATTTGAACTGAGCATGATTTATAACATCAGCCTTTTGGTATTTAAAACCGGCCATTACCCATGCTCCAAGAAAACTAGCTAGCTAGCTCGATCCCTGGATTTGGGAAGGTGTAGCTAGAGTAGAGTAGCTACAGTTTATCTAGCTACAGCTTATGTCGTCTTTAACTCTGCATTGTTGGAAATTGACTTGTAAGCATTTCACTGTTAGTCTACACCAAAAATTGGATTCAATTTTGATTCGCTTTGATTAGACTATTTGAGTGAGTCGCTAGCTAATGTTGGCTAGCTACATTTCTAGTGGCACGAGGTATTGGCAAATGGCACAACATTGTGTGATTAGCTAGAGCTAGCTAGCTAACAAGCTGGCTAAGGTAGAAATGTCTGAGCTGCTATACAACACTGTGTTGTATTTACCCAAGTTAGCAGGACTAGGTAGCTAACGTTAGCTAGCAACATATATTTGGAAAAGCTAGGCACCTGCCGACACTTACCTAGCTAGCTAGCTAGCTAACTGTTTGCTAGGAAGACAGCAGACCGTGAAGATTGCTAATAAGCTAGCAGATGCTAAACATAGAATTATCAAGCTAGCCGAGTCAAATGAAGCTTTGACCTAAATATACACTTATAGGTAGCTAGCATGAAATGTGAGTGTTCGATTCCAGGCTGTATCACAACCGGCCGTGATTGAGAGCCCCATAGGGCGATACACAATTGGTCCAGCATTGTTAGGGTTTGGACGGGGTAGGCCGTCATTGTAAATAAGAATTGATTGTTAACTGACTTGCCTAGTTAATAAATACAATTCTTAAAAATGTGGTACTAAATAAAGGGTGAGGTTAAAGGACATTCCATCTGGTATTTTGACAAATGTGGCATAACCCTTTTACTATCTTTTATATAGCATATCATTGCTAACGAAGGCTTCACTAAGCCTTACAAGTTGTAGTTCCTTTAAATGCACGTGGATCAATAGCAAGGTCAGGTTCAATAGCAAGGTCAGATTCAATAGCAAGGTCAGATTCAATAGCAAGGTCAGATTCAAATGGATTAACTACAGTATGTGAGAGTGACAACAATGGGTATTTCTCAATATGCGTACTACCGTGCTCTTAGCATGCAAATTGGAGCACAGAATGGTTGGAGTGTGAGTCCATATCAGAGTATGTGAAACGGGAATAGACTATGGCTGTGAGGGGTTTTGAGGTTCTTTGACTATTGGTCATTTTTGACCAATTTGTATTTATAAATACATTTCTGTTCAGAATTAAAGTATCAACTGAACTGATTTCCAATCAATGTTCAAGACTGCAAGCTGGTTTTCCATTTCACTCAGGGAACTAGAGATTTTGGAGTTAGTGAACCTGCCTCCAATGATTCACTGAAAACAAAAGCCAGCCATAACGTTGTCTACCTGTACATGAGTCGTGTAATAATTTACAGGAAATACGTTCATTTAGCCTGTTTTCACTTTTAAATGAAAAACATATTCCCAGTCAGTCAATGACGTTAACATCTAAAGATCAGATGTTGTTTTCAGTGGTTTCTCTGACAGGACATGTCAGTGTGTTACATTGAGAGACAATGTACAGTACTAGACATTACCAGCCTCTCATAACACGGAGTTTGCTCTCTCATATCACTCACTCATTATGATGCGCATAATGTTAGATTATTATAATAATATTATACAGTAGATGGGTGCCCTTTGAGGTAAATATCATAATTGGACCAGAGAATTTTCTTTTTTTCTCTCTGTCATTCAAACAGCAACAATCCAAAAATGGACCCCACCTCACAAATGCACACAATGGTGAGTAATAAAGGATTTAGCTGGAAACCATTGTGTAAAGGGGCCCCTATGCCATTATGCCAACTCAGGACTTTTCACAATGGAGCTGGGGGTTCTTTTGACGTTAAGCCAGGTATAAAAGTACCCAAGGACGGAGAATAAGCTATACGTCTTCGGGCCAAGTATCACCCTATATCTGTAGGCTACCCAAACAAGAGTCACCATGACCATGGGAAAGGTACGCCAACCTACAGCCTCTCACCACTGAAGAAACTATCAAAATTGCAGTTGAACTTCAATTTTGAACTTGTCGTATTAATGTTTGAAGTCAGTATTGTTGTTTCTTTTGACCTCCAGATCATCTTCTATGAGGACAGGAACTTCCAGGGTCGTTCCTATGAGACCAGCTCTGACTGCCCTGAGTTGACCTCCTACCTGAGCAGGTGCAACTCCTGCAGGGTGGAGAGCGGCTGCTTCATGGTGTACGACCGCTCCAACTTCCAGGGAAACCAGTACTTTGTGAGGAGAGGAGAGTATGGTGACTACCAGCGTATGGGCATGTCTGACTGCATTAGGTCCTGCCGAAACATCCCCATGGTAAATAAACAACTAATATATATGTTTCTGTTATCACTGGTAGTAGTTTCGATTGGATAAAATAGTTTTACATTTTATAATAAAACATTTGTCAACATTTTGCAATTTTTCTAATGGCTTTGGTTGTTGTGGTTTTCCATTACAGCATAGCGGCCAGTTCAGGATGAGGATCTACGAGAGGGAAAACTTTGGAGGCCAGATGCACGAGATGATGGACGACTGTGAGAACATGATGGACCGTTACCGCATGTCCGACTGCCAGTCCTGCAACGTGATGGACGGCCACTGGCTCATGTATGAGCAGCCCAACTACAGAGGCAGGCAGATGTACCTGAGACCTGGAGAGTACAGGAACCTCAGAGAGATGGGGGGAAGCATGGGCAACATGAGATGGCAGTCTATGAGGCGAATCATGGATTCTTGTTAATTCACTGTTTGACCTGAATATTAGGTTTATAATAAAGGCTTGTATAAAAGCATCTGTCGTGCCGTTGGATTGATTAATGTGACGACTGCTGTTCATCGAATTATTAACTGTTTATAATTACGTGATTAAACGAATCAGGTAATTATTAAACTGGGGCACCATGGGAAAGTTTGGTTTTATTAAGTTTCTATTTCCCAAATTAACTATATTATAATATAAGATACACATAAACACAGTCTAGGCTATTGATTAGAACTTAGTACAATGAAACAGGTCCCACACAATATGACACGTGTTACACAAAATGGGGATTTCAAAAGAGAGAGTGCACAAGAGAAAAGGACACTTGGGTACAATTACAAACTAACTTTAACCCTAACCTTGCCCCGAACTGCCGCTCTTATGGGTCAGAATATAATGATGTAATTACGTGTCGAAGTTCTCCGATTGGGTATTTCCTCGTGGACCGAGTTCCGACTTCTCCTCTGATGGAGACACTTCTGCTGTTACCGGGTGTAACTCTCTGATTGTCCACACGATGTCAGTGTCCTTTCTCTTAGTGGTCTGTTTCCTCGCCCTTGTTCTGAAAGGGGGTCTTCTGAGTACAGTCAGCTGTGTAGCTCAGGGCTCCAGTGTAGGTATGAAAGCAGTGTAGACACATGATTCCTTGGAGAGTGGTAACCGGGTGGTCCTGCTTGAATTCCCCCTCTTAGACACAGCTATTCATCCGTAGCATAAATTAAGACGTTCCTTTGTCTCTTCGACCTCGTGTTGCGTTTTGGGGTTACAACTAATCGGACCTTGGCTGCAGCTCGTGGTCACCTAGTCTGATATGTTAACTCTTAACTCACATGTTTTATACCCTCGGGTCAGAAATGGGCGTTTCCGCCTCGGGCAAGTTCTCTGGGTAACTAGTTATGAGGCTGGAGGTCTGGATTTTACTCAGATCCAATTAAGACAACTAACTTCACATTTCATCAATACAAAAACATTCTATTTGATCTGGACATTTTCCACACAACGTACAGTATGCAAGCATCAGGTACATATTGTGAAAACTCTTCAAGTTACAATCACACCCTGATCTGTTTCACCTGTCCTTGTGATTGTCTCCACCCCCTCCAGGTGTCACTTATTTTCCCCAATGTATTTATCCCTGTGTTTCCTGTTTCTCTGTGCCAGTTCATCTTGTATGTTTGTCAAGTCAACCAGCGTGTTTTTTCCCGTACTCCCTTTTCTCTTCTCTTTGCTAGTCCTCCCAGTTTTGACCCTTGTCTGTTTTCTGGACTCCATTCCCGCCTGCCTGACCATTCTGCTTGCCCTTCGGTACCTACTGGACTCTGAACAGGTTTTGACCTTTTGCCTGTACACGACCATTCTCTTGCCTACACCTTTTTGGATTAATAAACCTCTAAGACTCCAACCATCTGCCCCCTGTGTCTGCATCTGGGTCTCGCCTTGTGCCCTTATAGTTTTCGTTATAATGTCGTCATTTAACTTATAATAACATAACAAAAACGACATTCATTTTCATATTCCATCTATCGTCATTACTACCATTTTGTCTGACGAAACATATTGTCTCAAAGTCAATTTATTGCATGTTACTGTTCAGAGGTAGGTTCTCCATAGGCCCATCATGCATTCCTTTCCTCCATACTGAGAGGACAATGGGATTTTGTCTGCTGCCTTAAGATTTACAATGGGTGGGAGGTGTCATAAACCCCCCACCTCCATACCTCTCCATCTCTCCCCCTCTGGCGGGTGTGAGAGATGTCTCTTGTAGGAGTGTGGTCCACGGTAACCTGATCCGAACAGGCCAGTGATGACACATCCATCTCAAATTCAATTGATTCAATGTTTCAGGTAATTTTAATATTTGAACACAAAATAATGTTACATACAATCTATTCCCAAGAGGTATACTTACAAGCCCATACCAGTCATATCCAGACGACATATTATATCTATGTAATATTCAAACCCAATGTCAACATACAGTAATACTTCAAGTTACTCTAAAATCATCTTCCTCTCATAAAACTGAAAACTCTTCTACACAGATGTCATTGGTAGCCTAGTGGTTAGAGCGCTGGGCTGGTAACCAAATGGTTGCTGGTTTGAGCACCCAAGCCTACAAGTAAGGCTTTTAACCCCAATTTTCTCCAGCGGTGCCGTACTACTATGGCTGACCCTATAAAAGATTTCATTTTCCTGCACCTATCTGGTGTATGTGACAATAAAACATATCTATTTTTGATTTATTTATTTACAATTAGAAATCATTTGTAGTAGGTCTGTGGGCCTTTTTCGGAGTTAACCAAAACTCTACTAGTTGACGCCACTAGTTGGTCCCTTCCTCAATAATAGTTTGGCATGGAAGTGTACGTGGACTGCAGGTCCCAAAAAGCCTGGCCAGTATCTTATTGAATTGGCCCAAGGCCTAAATTCCAGCAGTGCATGTTTTCAAATGGCCAGGGGTTGTTAGCTCTAATGTCCCATAATATTCCAACCAAAATAAACATTAGGTTCTGTCCGTTAGTTAATTTTGTAGTTTTGTTATTTAGAAATCATTAAACTTGTCCATCATGAGATGTAATTTAAAAAAATGTATCAGTTTTGCGATGACGCTGAGAGAAGGCAAACACCTTCAGAGAGCACAAAGTGGGGGAGCCGAGAGGAGTGACAACAAAAAGGAAAAAAGATATTGTGCTAGCTAGCGAATTACATGCTAAAGGTTTAGCTAACAATTGGCACTGGTAGCATGGGATTATGGAGAGTGAATTAAATTGTTTCTTTGTCATCTTGCTATCTAGTTATCTAGCTTTGGCCATCTGGCTAGGATCACCAAGGGCATTCTATAACAAAAGCAACATTAGCGCAACTAGCTAGTTAGCTAACATTGGATACCTACAAAACAAAATAAATAGGGACTAGCATTGCTAAACTAAGCTGAAGAATGCAACACTACTGCTACCTTCTAGTTTGGAGAATTTTAACAAGACTGATGGCTTCAAAGTCTGTTCGGTGTGAACACTGCCAAAACTCTGTTCAGAGGTGCTAAGTACTCTCGGCAAGCAAATGTCTGACAATCTTACTGGTGTGTGGGATCAACTGGGAACTAATTTAGTTTTAGAAAATTATGACTCCTGATGACATCATAGAGAGTAATTTTCTTAGGACCTTTTTTCCCATATTTTTTACTGCAGAACATGTAGATATTGGTATCAGTGGCGGTCAGTGCAGTTTAAGATGAGGGAGGCCAATATTTTTTCTCATGAGCATGGCCTTATTTCTATTACAGCATATTGGATGACTGTCATTCATATTCCATTCTGCTAGTTCAATGTAACAGTGATAGGTTTAGGCTACTACATAATACTTGAATTTTCCCTATACCCATCGTGAGGTTGCTACAACCTAGCCTATGAATGAAAGTTTACAACGTAGGTGCACACAGGTTGAGAGAAAATGTGCACACTCTTGCACACTCTTGCCTGCATCTAGCTGATATAGGGTGTAATCATTTGTCCCACAGTTGCAAACAAGAGTTTCTATTGGACAAATTTAGGTATGTTTACCCCCGTTTTTCAACAGAATCGGTGGAATTAATACACCCCTGATCACGCGTAAACACAGTTCACTTTCATAGCAGCCACGTTGTATTCCTTCTCGCATCTATGCGCTCTCCTCCTCTCACCTTTTCCCTTCGCTTACGGACTACAGTGCACAACACATCAGCTGTATGTGACCAGGCGAAAATAACTTTCCAAGCCAAACCATATCATAACCGCTACACACAGCCTAAATCGTTGTCACCATATTATCGAAAGTAATGTCATAGTCAACATAGCTAATAGAACTAACGCGCTGGTAAACCCGCTAAAATCATGCAGTAACATTGTAAGCAGTTTAGCACTTAAAAGCAAAAGCTTGCCTTGACTTGGAAGAGTTGTGTTGGAAAGTCATAGCCAGCTAGCTACAGTAACATAGCATCCCTCTGTTTGAGCAGGGTGTTTGAGTAAACTAAACTAGCTAGCTGCATTTGCTAGCTAAGTAAGTGGAACTAAAAGTGAAGAAAATAACCATCTTTCTCTATCTCTCTCTTGCTTCTCCTTCATTTTGGAAGAAATTAATTTGTTCAAACTGTTTAACTGTTGTCTTTCTCTCTCTTTGAGTCAACTACGGACCACATTTTATGCACTACAGTGCTAGCTAGCTGTATCTTATGCTTTCTGTACTAGATTCAATCTCTGATCCTTTGATTGGGGGGGACAACATGTTAGTTCATGCTGCAAGAGCTCTGATAGGTTGGAGGACGTCCCCTGGGAAGTTGTCATAATTACTGTGTAAGTCTATGGAAGGGGGTGAGGACCATGAGACTCCTAGGTTTTGTATTGATGTCAATGTACTCAGAGGAGGACGGAAGCTAGCTGTCCTCTGGCTACACCGTGGTGCTACCCTACAGACTGTGTTGAGTTTATTTACTTTATTTGTATAATTTTATTTTTTAACCCTTTTTCTCCTCAATTATCCAATTGATAGTTACAGTCTTGTCCCATCGCTGCAACTCCCGTATGGACTAGGGAGAAGCAAAGGTTGAGAGCCATGCGTCCTCTGGAACACGACCCTGCCAAGCTCCACTGCTTCTTGACACACTGCTTGCTTAACCCGGAAGCCAGCCGCACCAATGTGTCGGTGGAAACACTGTACAACTGGCAACCATGTCAGCGTGCATGCGCGATGGGACAAGGCCATCCCGGGCTGGCCAAACCCTCCCTTAACCCGGACGACGCTGGGCCAATTGTGCGTCGCCTCATGAGTCTCCCGGTCATGGCCGACTGAGACAGTTCGGTATCGAACCCAAATCTGTAGTGACTCCTCAAGCACTGCAGTGCCTTAGACCGCTGCGCCGCTACAGAGTGTTTTTTAATCAATTATTTGGTGTTGTGTGATTATATTTATTATAGTTTTATCTGAAAAGGATAAATGTTAAAAAATATGTATTTTTATGAAATTCACTGAGGAGAATGGTCCTCCCCTTCCTCCTCTGAGGAGCCTCCACTGATTGGTATGGTGTTGAAGATAATGAACATGAGGTTACAAAGTGGTTAAAGAACATAATAAAGCTTCAAATCCACTCTTCTGTTATAAAGAATGTTGTTTGTTACTTATAAACACAAAAACTTGTTTGTTACTTATATTTTCTTTGTTGAGACACATACTAGTAACTCCCCATCGTTTAGTAGCTTCACTTTATTTTCTTTGTTTAGACACATACTAGTATTAAAACCTTTGAGGGATTAAGCCTATAGAGCATCTCACAGTAGGAGGATTTGAAGCCAACAAAAGCAAAAAGAGACAGAGAGTTTATTATGCTGACCCCGTAGAAATGAAGGGTGGTTCAACTGTAAATACGCAACGTATAAAAGGTCGACTGCAACACTTAAATGAACACAAACATCCCCATGGGAGCTGGTTTGTTGGCTCTAAATACAACATGTAGATTAGATAGATAATGGATACAGACAACAGTTCAGTTGTAATAGTTAGAGAAGTACTGGATCTGCATACAGCTTGATCTTACCTGACAAAGTTGTCATCTCTGCAGGGAAAACAGTGATAGAGCAGATGTTTTGGTCAATGTTTACTTGACTTCTGACCCAGATCTGCAATGGCTGTTGTTTACTTTACCTCTCTGACCCGGATCTGCAAGGGCTGTTGTTTACTTTACCTCTCTGACCTAGATCTGCAAGGGCTGTTGTTTATTTTACCTCTCTGACCCAGATCTGCAAGGGCTGTTGTTTACTTTATCTCTCTGACCCAGATCTGCAAGGGCTGTTGTTTACTTGACCTCTAACCCAGATCTGCAAGGGCTGTTGTTTGGCCAACACCAGCTACTGCTTATCTTAACTGGCCTTGCAGTGGCATTCCTCACGTATGTACAAATGCTTCAACTATTTCGATACCTCCACTTTGTTGAGATTAACATTTTACGTAGCAGGGACACAATTTAAAGCAGAATTGTGCCAAAACACTTCTGGTTTTTGTTTCTACCTGGTAGTTAATTTGCACTCACCTGGTGTCCCAGGTCTAAATCAGTCCCTGATTAGAAGTAGAGGATGAAAACCAGAAGTGTTTTGGCCCTTCAGGACCAGAATTGAACAGCCTTGAATTATCGCATTAAATTGGAGTATTACGTTTTCTTGGTTTTATCAAAACGTCACAATGTAGAGGAACTGAGGAAGTAACACAAGGCACATTGAATATATAAAAAAATTTAATAACTTGACATTGGATGAATGATTCAATGATATGTTTTACAGTGTGTTTATGTTAAATCCATGCCATCAGGTTTTCCCTTCAGAGAGCCAAGAGGAAGATTGGTGACATGGAGATGTTTCAATTTTTAAAAGTTAAATAAAGAACTCCCCCTCCAAATGTACTGTGTACTTCGTTTTCTATAAAATGTGATGGGGTACATACAGGAAAACATAATTTTCACTACTATAATGTTTTAACCTAGGATGGTACAGAAAACTGGACACTTGTATTACTCAGATTGGTCTACCATTTCTACACCAGTTTAATTTCTTCATATAGAAATGTAGTTGTTAATGTATCTCAGTCAAATCACAATCTAGTCTAAAACAACAACAACACGAAGTCATCAAGAGATGATCACTCATCTACAATACATTTTATAATTACAATCATCCTAAATAAAATAAGCCTTTGTTGAAAAGGAAAAATGCTTAATTTGTTGACTACCTAAGACAAAAATACATTGCAGTGTTCACAGCATTCTCGCGAAAAAACGCTGACGTGTTAAGTCAAGCTATTTACATGACAATACTGCCGTTTGTCCATGGATTATAAAGAGAGGACGCACCTCCCAACCCGTGCTGAGTGCCAGTGAGACCAAAGTTAACCTTCACAATGGGAAAGGTAAGGCTGGTTTTTATGCTATGCAGATGTTGTGCCTCTGCATTCCTCCATAGATTACTCTACCGAAATCAATAAAAAGGGGATGAGATTCATTAAAGGTGATGTGTGCCTCTGATCAGGAATTTTAGTCTGTATAATATTTCTAAATAATTCTAAATCTTGGGGCTCACTGCTGGGGAAGAGATCTGGTCTTACACAAAAAAACACCTCAATTGATCTGTTTTTAGATAATTTTCTACGAAGACAGAAACTTCCAGGGTCACTCTTATGAGTGCGGTGGAGAATGCTCTGACCTCCACGCCCACTTCAGCCGCTGCAACTCCATCAAGGTGGAGAGCGGCAACTGGATGGTGTACGAAAGGCCCAGCTACATGGGCTATCAGTACTTCCTGAAGGAAGGCGAGTTCTCTGACTACCAGCGTTGGATGGGGTTCAATGACTGCGTCAGGTCCTGCCGCATGATTCCCCAGGTAGGAGACCGATTAAGGAAGAGGTTAAAGAGATCCCGTGAACTGAAGTATTGTAGGGATTCTAAAGTATTACAGGGACTTTTGGACCTTTGTAGTTTGATCCCAAAACTACACGAAATCAACTGATGGATTCTGAGCAGTGGAGGCTGGTGGATAAAGAAATGGGGAGGACAGGCTCATTATCCTTCCCATTTCTCCCTCCACCAGCCTCCACTGACTCTGAGGTTGGACGTAGTCTACCACATTTTTTTCTGAGATAGGCTACACATGAGTATCATCCCAATAACATTCCTCTCTGTATCCACAGCACCAGGGATCTCACCGTATGAGAATCTTCGAGCGCTCCGAGTTCGGAGGACAGATGACGGAGTTGACAGACGACTGCCCCAACCTCTATGAGCGCTTCCATTACAACGACATCTACTCCTGCAATGTGATGGAGGGCTCCTGGGTCTTCTACGAGCACCCCAACTACAGGGGGCGCCAGTACCTGCTGACCCCGGGAGAGTGCAGGAGATACAACGAGTGGGGAAGCATGAGCGCCAGGGTGGGCTCCATCAGACGTATTGCTATGTAAGAAGCTGAGTGTATGACTGTTGAATCAATGAACAATGGGAAATCTTGTTGAAATAAATCCATCCACACATTAGAGCCTTTTTTCCTGCCTTTTGTATTTTAAACCACAGAGAAAGAATGAATGTTCAAACTTATCTGTTAGGTTGGTTGAACTTTTAAAATGTTTTACCATCAATTAACTCCCATATTACCATGGTTTACTGAGTGAAACTGTGGAGTGAATCGACCTAGAACTAGAGCTTTCGACTCTGTCAATCACCGTATTCTTATCGGCAGACTCAATAGCCTTGGTTTCTCAGATGACTGCCTCGCCTGGTTCACCAACTACTTTGCAGACAGAGTTCAGTGTGTTAAATCGGAGGGCCTGTTGTCCGGACCTCTGGCGGTCTCTATGGGGGTTCCACAGAGTTCAATTCTCGGGCTGACTCTTTTCTCTGTATATATCAATGATGTCTCTCTTGCTGCGGGTGATTCCCTGATCCACCTCTATGCAGACGACACCATTCTGTATACTTCTGGCCCTTCTTTGAACACTGTGTTAACTAACCTCCAAACGAGCTTCAATGCCATACAACACTCCTTCCGTGTCCTCCAACTGCTCTTAAACGCTAGTAAAACCAAATGCATGCTTTTCAACCATTCGCTGCCTGCACCCGCCCACCCGACTAGCATCACTACCCTGGACGGCTCTGACCTAGAATATGTGGACAACTACAAATACCTAGGTGTCTGGCTAGACTGTAAACTCTCCTTCCAGACTGACATTAAACATCTCCAATCCAAAATCAAATCTAGAATCGGCATTCTATTTTGCAAAAAAGCCTCCTTCACTCACGTCGCCAAACTTGCCCTAGTAAAACTGACTATCCTACCGATCCTCGACTTCGGCGATGTCATCTACAAAACAGCTTCCAATACTCTACTCAGCAAACTGGATGCAGTCTATCACAGTGCCATCCGTTTTGTCACCAAAGCCCCTTATACCACCCACCACTGCGACCTGTACGCTCTAGTCGGCTGGCCCTCGCTACAGACCCACTGGCTCCAGGTCATCTACAAGTCCCTGCTAGGTAAATCCCCGCCTTATCTCAGCTCGCTGGTCACCATAGCAGCACCCACCCGTAGCACGCGCTCCAGCAGGTATATCTCACTGGTCACCCCCAAAGCCAATTCCTCCTTTGGCCGCCTTTCCTTCCAGTTGTCTGCTGCCAATGACTGGAACGAACTACAAAAATCACTGAAACTGGAGACACTCATCTCCCTCACTAGCTTTAAGCACCATCTGTCAGAGCAGCTCACAGATCACTGCACCTGTACATAGCCCATCTGTAAATAGCCCAACCAACTACCTCATCCTCTACCGTATTTTTTTATTTATCTTGCTCCTTTGCACACAAGTATTTCTACTTTGCACATTCATCTACTGCACATCTACCATTCCAGTGTTTAATTGCTATATTGTAATTACTTCGCCACAATGGCCTATTTATTGCCTTACGTTCCTTATCTTACCTCATTTGCACACGTTGTATATAGATTTGTTTTTCTACTGTATTATTGACTGTATGTTTGTTTACTACATGTGTAACTCTTTGTTGTTGTATGTGTCAAACTGCTTTGCTTTGTCTTGGCCAGGTCACAGTTCTAAATGAGAACTTGTTCTCAACTTGCCTACCTGGTTAAATAAATGTGAAATAAAAATAAAAGAATAGACCATGTGTGTACCCTAAATACATCACATCAAATATTTAAATTTATTGGTTATTGTCATGAACAGGCTGTTCATGACAATTTGAGAATAATATGAAATGAAGACCTTACATATTTTGCTTTGCACTCACATTAGTGTAATGTGTTACAGATGTAGGATCCTAATTTGATCACCCGGTTTCTGGTGAACTTTCTCGCAATGCATTAAAAAAGGCCTCTGAAGTTTGTCATTTCCACTTTGACATTTCAGACTTGGTTTTCCCTCACGAAAAATGTATCAACCCCATTCCATTAATTATAATCCACATAATAATTCACATTTCCTGTTGCTGCAGGATTATTTTCCTACTGTAGTAAACTGTCTCAAATTAACATCCTACATCTGTACTCAGCAGAATTTGCTAATATTTTCATTCATGATACAATAGGGAAATGTCTGGGCAACTCATAGTCAGCACTGTTGATTGAAGAACTTGAGTTACAGAAAGGGAATCGATTTTTGAACCATCTTCCATGTTCTAATGGCTTGAATAGAATCATTGGAATGGTATCAAACACATCAAACACATGAAAACAATGTGTTTGATGCCGTTCCATTGATTCCATTCCAGCCATTATGATGAGCCCGTCCTCCTATAGCTTCTCCCACCAGCGTGCTCTACCATGCATATGCGTACATTTATTGTTATACAATGCATGTTAAGTGCATGATACTGTAATACTAAATATTGAATACAAATCCCTCTGTGTTCTGTGGATGGTTCTAGAAGCACCTGCACAAGTGTTCACTGTTTGGAGACACATACTGTTTGGTTGAACATGCAGCTTTATTGAGAACAGACGTAGGACATAGAACTTTTAGTTGTTGGAGTCAGAGATTCGTCTGAGGGATCCGATCCTGGGGCTCAGGCCACCCCAGTCGCTGGGTCTGCGGTACTCGCCAGGCTTCAGGTAGTACTGTCTGCCCTTGTAGTTGGGCTGGTCGTACATGAGCCAATGGCCGTCCATCACGTTGCAGGAGTTGATGTCGGACATGCGGAAGCGGTCCTGGACATTGGGACAGTCGTCATTCAGCTCCTGCATCTGGCCACTCATGTCGGGGCGATCGTACAGCCTCATCTTGTAGGAGCCGCGGTGCTACAGGACGAGGAAATAGAGGTCATGTTGGGTTTTTACATTACTACAAATTAGAGGTAAATTATTAACGAGACAATATAGCAAAATAGGTGGGGCCAAAACGGAGCCTTGAGGAACACCTTTACTAAGTTCAAGAAGTTTTAATTGGTGCTCTTCTATAAAAACACATTGCAATGTGAGATGGGCCTAGTGATGAGCGTAGCCCTGCGTTTGAGGCATCTACACTGGGTTTACCATAGGGATCATGCGGCAGGACCTGATACAGTCGTTGATGCCAATCATGCGCTGGTTGTCATTGTACTCTCCCCTCCTCAGGAAGTACTGGTGGCCAGTGTAGTTGGGCCTCTCGTAGACCATGAACATGCCACTCTCCACCTTGATGGAGTTGCAGCGGTTGAAGTAGGAGTGTAGGTCGGCACAGTCGCTCATGCACTCATGGTGCCGACCCTGGAAGTTCCTGTCCTCATAGAAGATGATCTGAAGAAAGGGGAGTGTCAACATTTTAAAGCATCATTTGGTCATTGTTAAAAAAATAAAAAATGTATCTTACATCTACTGAACTGATGTATTCTTTTCAATGTTGTGGTCATTATATAATGGACAAAACGAAATGTTTGATGTTTTTTTCCAGTTATACTATAAAATTGCCTTTTAGTAATATGAATGCAGGTGTGTGTCTGGCTTACCTTTCCCATTGTCATGGTTGCGTGAGGGGCAGATAGACAGTCAGTGGTCACTCTTTCTGTGCCTCTGTCCTTTTATAAAAAGCAGCTGTGTGATTGCGCAGCATAAAGTATTGTCATTCAAATCCTGATCTGGAGTTAGCACACAAATCTGTTTATGTATAGCCATGCCTTACTGTGTGACGAGTTATTGTTGTTGGCCAGTTTTCACATGTTCATCACTATTGTCAGAAAACACTGCTGTATACTAGAGACCCGGTGCATTGCTGGGTTTAGCATCAGCAAAACATCTCAACGAGACATTTAGCATATCATTGTAATTCACAAACACCGTCAATTTCAATTGTGTCCTTGAATGCACAATTATGCAAATGTGCCAGCTTATAAAATGCCCTTCTGGGATTGAATCCGTGAGAATGAGCCACAGAATATGCTTCTTATTTCTAGATGTAGGCATGCACTCTGAAAACGCTGACGTTACCGTAATGATGTAATGAACTGTTGTCTGGCCCCATACCTTCGTTGTTCTGTTCTATACTTAAAGATCTGTGTTTTGTGGGCGAACAAAATATCTGTCTATATGAATATGTATGTATGTAATCATATATCATGTTTACATACATAATGGCCAACAATAATGCCATGGTGTCATTAGCAAGTAAAAAAAGCAGGTAAAAAACTGGTAATTCACTTCGAGAGGAAATACTTAATTTTCACACCGATCCGGATTTTAAAATAAACGTCAATGTTATACCGACGCTCAGTAAACGGTTATGTGATGAGTAACCTTGTCGGAGACCTGAAGACTTGCGTTAGCTCCCCAAACTAGAGGCTTTAGCTCAGTGGGCTAATACAGTCTTTGTGGTGTGCAGGGGGAGCCAGACTTGAATGCCAGTCAGTCACAGAGGCAGCATCATGTCAGTGTTGTGTAATTGAGAAAGTTAACGATATCAGTAGCCAAGCATCTAGGAAAAACCATCAGGAATATCAGGATAACTGATGGATCAAATCTACCCAAACCTGTATACATGAGTTATCTGTGGTTCCTCATATGTAAGACGAAGGTTGATGATAGTGTTGTTGTTGTTGTTAGAATTATATATTATTGGATGTAATGTATTTTGTATTGTTTTAGTGAGAATGTGTATAGTGGATGTGTAAAGGTACATTTACATGGATGTGTACTTACCTAGCCTGGGACTACGGGTGCTAATTAGCTTTTGGCTAACCCTGGTACATTTACATGGATGTGGATCTTTTGGCTAACCCTGGCACATTTACATGGATGTGGATCTTTTGGCTAACCCTGGTACATTTACATGGATGTGGATCTTTTGGCTAACCCTGGTACATTTACATGGATGTGGATCTTTTGGCTAACCCTGGCACATTTATATGGATGTTGATCTTTTGGCTAACCCTGGTACATTTACATGGATGTGGATCTTTTGGCTAACCCTGGTACATTTACATGGATGTGGATCTTTTGGCTAACCCCGGCACATTTACATGGATGTGGATCTTTTGGCTAACCCCGGCACATTTATATGGATGTTGCATTATTGTCATATTGATGTTGATTAATGTGCATTGTCCCCTATCAATAATAAATAAATACCAATTTACTCAGTGTGTGATAAAAGGCGTATAGAAGACACTTGATCAGGATTGGTTTGTCATTGAAGGTCCTTTTCTTAAAATGTATTTTTTATTAGAGGTCCTGCCTTCCCAGTTGCTGTATCTACGGTACTGGCCGGGCCTCAGCCAGTACTGCCTGTCCCTGTAGTTGGGTTGGTTGTACATCATTCAGTGGCCATCCATCACGGTTGAAAGGAGTTGAAGTCGTCTGGCCTGCCGTGTCATTGTGTTCGTACATTCTGAAGCTGCCACGGTTCTGTAAGGAACGACCAAGACACGTCACTCAACCATGCATAACCTCAGGAAGTAGGAGTACCGGTCAGAACAGTCGACCATGCATAACCTCAGGAAGTAGGAGTTCAGGTCAGAACAGTCGACCATGCATAACCTCAGGAAGTAGGAGTACCGGTCAGAACAGTCGACCATGCATAACCTCAGGAAGTAGGAGTTCAGGTCAGAACAGTCGACCATGCATAACCTCAGGAAGTAGGAGTTCAGG
>QNTS01002265.1:17072-29658 GCA_003317085.1 Hucho hucho | reverse complement strand
CTTCTGAATTATAGTTTCTGTCTCTCCCTTTTCCCCTTCACTGTAATAGATAAGAGAAGGTGATTGGTCATTGGGTTATCTCGATCAGTCATCATTGTCATCTGCCTCTGTGTGTGTGGGAAGAGATCTTTATGACTTGATGGCACCGGCGGAGTCCAAAGTGCAGCAAATTTGTCTGTGTGTTTTTGTGTATGAATGTGTGTGTGTGTGTGTGTGTCTGCTCATCATTAACCCAGAACTATGAAACAGTTATAACTGCAGACTGCTCTATACCTTCACACAGAAGGACTACAGTTGGGTCAATTCAGTTAAATCTAATTCAATTAAAATACACTGAGTATATCGCACATAAAGAACACCTTCCTAATATTGAGTTGCACAGTCTGTCAATGAAAGAGAAGGTGTTCTTAATGTTTTGTATGCTCATTGTAAAGGAGCGCTTCGGTGGTTGTAGTTGTAAATCATGAGGTTCTCTTTGATCAAGGGATGAAATACCATAGAACAGAAAGTAGCTGATGCTGGATAGTAAACAATACCTTTGTAATAATGGCTGGAATGGAGCAAATGGAATGGCCAAAACACAAATGCATGGTTTCAATGTATTTGATACCATTCCACTGATTCCACTCCAGCCATTACCACAAGCCCATCCTCCCCGATTAAGGTGCCACCAACCTCCTGTGCTTTGTGCAGCCAAACTTCCAGAAGTAATCAAGGCACTCATGTAGTGGAAAAATGAAAGCCTTTATTGTTTGCAACTTATGCATAGCAAGAATTACAAACGCACCGACGCGTTGTTGCTGAAACAGCCTTTATCAGGGTGAATTATAAAACTTAAACGTGCAATATGTAACTTTTTGGGGGCGACTCGACCAAATTCACATAGAAATGTGAGTTATAGATCGGTCATTCTCATTGAAAGAAAGTCTAAGAAGCGGTAGATATGTTCTATGTGCACTATGTCTATGCTTCCTAGTCTTAAATTGATTTACTTTGTACACCAGCTTCAAACATATTTTTGTTTATGAAAACTATATTTCCCAACGGTTTAAATACAATGATTCTCTACACTACACTTGTTTGTTTTGTCACAAACTTAAACTTGGCAAACTTCAAATTTTTGTAACCAGGAAATTGAGGAACAATTTCTGCATAGTGCATCTTTAAATATACAATTATTTAAAAAAGGCATTGGAGCGAGCGTGAGGTAGGAAGATAGAGAGAACACTGCATGTCCTCTCTTAAAGCTAGGGGGCAGCAGACCAACATCAGGTGTATCTAATACTGAAGATTAACCTAATGTAGATAGAGAGATCACCTACAGTAGATAGAGATCACCTATTAACCTACTGTAGAGAGATATTATATTAGCTGACTGTAGATAGAGGGATAGATCTATTAGCCTTCTGTAGATAGAGAGGGAGAGATATCCTATTAGCTGACTGTAGATATATAGAGAGAGATATCCTATTATTATTATCCAAGATGGCGTAGCAGTCAGACGTCTTTTCTCCTCGTCCTGTCGTGTCCAGTGTGTGTGTATATATTTTCTAAAACTCAACTTCAAAACACTCCTGCAACCCGCCTCACCCAATGTTGTGCGGATCTGTTTCTTTTTCAAGTATTATCCACCTCAAATCTGGAATTCCCTAACAGAAGCTAGCCAACTCACTAGCTACTAGCTAACGTTAGTATTTAGCTTACCACTGCTAGCGGACAGCAGCTAACCTTTAGCTCGGAAAGCTCTCGCCAGTTCATAAAACGGGACTCAAACCAGAGCATACCGGACCTATTTTCTCTCCATATCCCCGGATTCCTACCGCAAGCGCTGGCCATTTTCACCTGGATCTTGCAGCTAGCTAGCTGCTATCCGAGTGACTATTGGCTAACGTCGGTCCCGGAGCAAGCACCAATTAGCCTGAAGCTAGCCCATGCCAGGCCCATCCTCCGGCTAGCTGAAGAGTTCCATCAGCCACTCCTGGGCTACAACACCTATCCGGACCCGTTTTACTGCCCCACCGGGCCTTCATGACTAGACTACCGACATTATCTGCCCGAGGGGGCTATTTCAACCGGCCCTCCGTCGCGACGTCACCTGAACGCCCATCAGCTAACTGCGTCCTGCAGTTAGCTGTCTAGAGCATATCGGCTGCTAGCTAAATAAGTCCATCGGACAATTTCTTGGGCCACTATACCTATTTTGCCAATTGAACTGGTCCCCTTTACCACACGGAACCCCACTAACCCATAACGGCTGGTCTACCGACGGAAACGCACGAGGAGGCTATAAACAGACTTCCTCAGTCTTCTGCTTGCTTGTTAGCCGGCCTTTTAGCCTTCTGCTAGCTTGCTACCCCCCCGGCTAGCTGTCTGAATCGCTGTGTCTCCAACCAGCCTCACTACTCACTGGACCCTGATGATCACTCGGCTAAGCATGCCTCTCCTCAATGTCAATATGCCTTGTCCATTGCTGTTCTGGTTAGTGTTTGTCTTATTTCACTGTAGAGCCTCTAGCCCTGCTCTATATACCTTATCCAACCCTTCAGTTCCACTACCCACACATGCAATGACATCACCTGGTTTAAATGTTTCTAGAGACAATAGCTCTTTCATCACTCAATGCCTAGGTTTACCTCCATTGTATTTACGTCCTACCATACCTTTGTCTGTACATTATGCCTTGAATCTATTTTATCGCAACCTGAGACCTGTTCCTTTTACACTCTGTTCAGGACATCCTAGACGACCAGTCCTTTTAGCCTTTAGCCGTACCCTTATCCTACTCCTCTTCTGGTGATGTGGAGGTTAATCCAGGCCCTGCAATGCCTAGCTCCACTCCTATTCCCCAAGCGCTCTCATTTGTTGACTTCTGCAACCGTTAAAGCCTTGGTTTCATGCATGTTAACATTAGAAGCCTCCTCTCTAAGTTTGTTTTATTCACTGCTTTAGCACACTCTGCCAACCTGGATGTCCTAGCCGTGTCTGAATCCTGGCTTAGGAAGACCACCAAAAACCCTGAAATCTCCATCCCTAATCACAACATTTTCAGACAAGATAGAACGGCCAAAGGGGGCGGTGTTGCAATCAACTACAGAGATAGCTTGCAGAGTTCTGTCTTACTATCCAGATCTGTACCCAAACAATTTGAACTTTTACTTTTAAAAATCCACCTTTCTAGAAACAAGCCTCTCACCGTTGCCGCTTGCTATAGACCACCCTCTGCCCCCAGCTGTGCTCTGGACACCATATGTGAACTGATTGCCCCCCAACTATCTTCAGAGCTCGTGCTGCTAGGTGACCTAAACTGGGACATGCTTAACACCCCGGCCATCCTACAATCTAAGCTTGATGCCCTCAACCTCACACAAATCATCAATGAACCTACTAGGTACAACCCCAAAGCCGTACACACGGGCACCCTCAAATATCATCCTAACTAACTTGCCCTCTAAATACACCTCTACTGTTTTCAACCAAGATCTCAGCGATCACTGTCTCATTGCCTGCATCCGTAATGGGTCTGCAGTCAAACGACCTCCCCTCATTACTGTCAAACTTTTCCTAAAACACTTCAGCGAGCAGGCCTTTCTAATCAACCTGGCCCGGGTATCCTGGAAGGATATTGACCTCATCCCGTCAGTAGAGGATGCCTGGTTATTCTTTAAAAGTGCCTTCCTCACCATCTTAAATAAGCATGCCCCATTCAAGAAATTTAGAACCAGGAACAGATATAGCCCTTGGTACTCTCCAGACCTGACTGCCCTTGACCAGCTCAAAAACATCCTGTGGTGTTCTGCATTAGCATCGAACAGCCCCCGTGATATGCAACTTTTCAGGGAAGTCAGGAACCAATATACCCAGGCAGTTAGGAAAGCCAAGGCTAGCTTTTTCAAGCAGAAATTTGCTTCCTGTAACACAAACTCAAAAATGTTCTGGGACACTAAAGTCCATGGAGAATAATAGCACCTCCTCCCAGTTGCCCACTGCACTGAGGATAGGAAACGCTGTCACGACCAATAAATCCACAATAATTGAGAATTTCAATAACGTAAAAAGATGCCGACCGGTACGAAAGGTGGACCGATGGGGATGGGGCCAGTTGTCGGGACGTGGGGGGAGTCGTTGAGCGGGTTCGGAGGGGGTAAAGAGGAAGAGGGTTTAGGTCAATCGACTACAAGACTTTCTCGACGTTTTAGACCTGGGGATGTTTAGTCGGCCCGATCACAATCTGGACCCTTTCTTTCTAAAATTATCGGCCGAAATTGTTGCAACCCCTATTACTAGCCTGTTCAACCTCTCGTGTCGTCTGAGATTCCCAAAGACTGGAAAGCAGCTGTAGTCATCCCCCTCTTCAAAAGGGGGAGACACTCTTGACCCAAACTGCTACAGACCTATATCTATCCTACCCTGCCTTTCTAAGGTCTTTGAAAGCCAAGTTAAACAGATTACCGACCATTTCGAATCCCACCGTACCTTCTCCGCTATGCAATCTGGTTTCAGAGCTGGTCATGGGTGCACCTCAGCCACGCTCAAGGTCCTAAACGATATAACCGCCATCGATAACAGACATTCCTGTGCAGCCGTATTCATTGATCTGGCCAAGGCTTTTGACTCTGTCAATCACCACATCCTTATCGGCAGACTCGACAGCCTTGGTTTCTCAAATGATTGCCTCGCCTGGTTCACCAATTACTTCTCCGATAGATTTCAGTGTGTCAAATCAGAGGGCCTGTTGTCCGGGCCTCTGGCAGTCTATGGGGGTGCCACAGGGTTCAATTCTTGGGCCGACTCTTTTCTCTGTACACATCAATGATGTCGCTCGTGCTGCTGGTGAGTCTCTGATCCACCTCTACGCAGACGACACCATTCTGTATACTTCTGGCCCTTCTTTGGACACTGTGTTAACTACCTTCTAGACGAGCTTCAATGCCATACAACTCTCCTTCCGTGGCCTCCAACTGCTCTTAAATGCAAGTAAAACTAAATGCATGCTCTTCAATCGATCGCTGCCCGCACCTGCCCGCCCATCCAGCATCACTACTCTGGATGGTTCTGTCTTAGATTATGTGGAGAACTACAAATACCTAGGTGTCTGGTTAGACTGTAAACTCTCCTTCCAGACTCACATCAAACATCTCCAATCCAAAATTAAACCTAGAATTGGCTTCCTATTTCGCAACAAAGCATCTTTCACTCATGCCGCCAAACATACCCTCGTTAAACTGACCATCCTACCGATCCTCGACTTCGGTAATGTCATTTACAAAATCCTCTCCAATACTCTACTCAACAAATTGGATGCAGTCTATCACAGTGCCATCCGTTTTGTCACCAAAGCCCCATATACTACCCACCACTGCGACCTGTACGCTCTCGTTGGCTGGCCCTCGCTTCATACTCGTCGCCAAACCCACTGGCTCCAGGTCATCTACAAGTCCCTACTAGGTAAAGCCCCGCCTTATCTCAACTCGCTAGTCACAATAGCAGCACCCACCCGTAGCACATGCACCAGCAGGTATATCTCACTGGTCACCCCCAAAGCCAATTCCTCCTTTGGCTGACTTTCCTTCCAGTTCTCTGCTGCCAATGACTGGAACGAACTACAAAAATCTCTGAAACTGGAGACACTTATCTCCCTCACCAGCTTTAAGCACCAGCTGTCAGAGCAGCTCACAGACCCCTGCACCTGTATTTAGCCCATCTGTAAATAGCCCAACCAACTACCTCATCCCCTACCGTATTTATTTATCTTGCTCCTTTGCACCCCAGTCTTTCTACATTGCACATTCATCTACTGCACATCTACCATTCCAGTGTTTAAATGCTATATTGTAATTACTTTGCCACCATGGCCTATTTATTGGCAGGTAGCCTAGTGGTTAGAGCGTTGGACTTGTAACCAGAGGGTTGCAAGTTCGAATCCCTGAGCTGACAAGGTAAAAATCTGTTGTTCTGCCCCTGAACAAGGCAGTTAACCCACTGTTCCCCGGGTGCCGAAGACGTGGATGTTGATTAAGGCAGCCCCCCGCACCTCTCTGATTCAGAGGGGTTGGGTTAAATGCGGAAGACACATTTCAGTTGAAGGCATTCGGTTGTACAACTGACTAATAATGGTGACTTTGACCTTCCTTATCTTACCTCATTTGCACACATTGTATATAGATTTGTTTTTCTACTGTATTATTGACTGTGTTTGTTTTACTCCATGTGTAACTGTTGTTGTATGTGTTGAACTGCTTTGCTTTATCTTGGCCAGGTTGCAGTTGTGTGAACTTGCCTACCTGGTTAATTAAATAAAGGTGAAATGAAATAAAAATTAGCGGACTGTAGATAGAGAGGGAGAGATCTATTAGCCTACTGTAGAAAGAGAGAGATCTCCTATTAGCCCACTGTAGATAGAGAGATCTATTAGTCTACAGTAGATAGAGAGAGATCTATTAGCATACTGTAGAGAGAGATCTCCTATTAGCCCACTGTAGAAAGAGATATCTCTTAGCTTACTGTAGATAGAAAGGGAGATGTCCCCTATTAACCTACTGTAGATAGAGGGAAAGATCTCACCCACACACCTCGCTCTCTCCATCAGTTGGCTGGACTATGATAATCGCTGGGCAGCTGTGTTAGAGGGCAATGATGTGGAGCAGTTTTACACACAATTACTATTAATCCAGAGGACACGTGCTACAGAACAAATATTTATTTATTTAGCTAATTGTGCTAAGGCTTCCATGACTAAGATCAAGCCATGTGTGATGTGTGTTTGTGTTCATGAGGGCTACAGAGAATCAGTGTAGTGTGAGAGATACACCTGTCCTCTGTTTGCTATCCCCCCCCCCCCCTTGTCCTGTCCTGACTAAACTCAGTCCACGTCAGACATACCTGACCCTCACCCTGCACTGTTTCATCATGCCAATCAACTCCTATGTCAACTCTTTCAGCAAGGTGTGTGTGTGGTTGCGTGTGTGTGCGCGCGTGCATGTCTGTGTGTTCCGTTTAGGTCCTATATGATCTCAGGTGTACAGTATTATGTCTCACCATGAGGAAAGACCTTTAAGACCTAACTACTCTACTCTCACCCCCCATCAACACCAAACACCAGCTAGAGTAGTAGTCTAGATGCCCTTCCTCTCTCCTCCTTCCCCATTTCTCTCCACTCCCCCCCCCCTCCCCTCCTCCCTCTCTCCCTCACTGTGTTTGTGTGGACCAGATGCCAGTGTTGAGTAAGCTGCCTCTGGAGGCTCCCAGTAGCATATTGGTTTATAATTAATGAAATTAGAGGCATTATCTGTTGTGAAGATTCAAGCCCTGCATGCAAGGCTGTCTGTTGAAGACAGAGGAGGAATGGAGACAGGCAGACTGAACTGAAAGAGAGCAACGGTGCAGATGAGAAGTGGGCAAGAACTGGGAGCTTGTTTTGCAAGTGTGACAGCAAGGAAAGTTGTCTTCAGTGGGAAGGTGGTCTCTACTATATTTATAGGTTGGTTACGCAATACCATTGTCCAACATACTGCACCTCTGTTTCCAATTGCAGTCTTTTCTCCTCAGATACACGATAAAATCTGTTTGATAGGCTTAGCATCTCCGATGTCTATGTCATGCTCAATTAAGTGAGAGTGTGATGTTTTGTTTTCTGACACACTAGGGTAGTTTCTAATAAGAGCTACCAATTCATCACGTTTCTCAGAATCTAAATGATCTACCAAAACCAAGGTTTTTCAAAGTCTGGGAGTTTTTCCACAGACCTTGTAAGACCTCATCCGAAACCCTAACTACCTCCTCTTCTCCCCCCTCCACAAAGTTAAAGCCACAAGATCCAGTGACTGGAGCAGCAGTCAATGCTGACCTTACCGCTGGAGTGCCTTCTCAACTTTGCTTAGATCACGGGAGTGATAACATTGTAACAGGTTCACATGGCATAATTTAGAGGACTTCCTATGACCAGGGGTTTCAATAAGATAGTTCAAATCAGACACTTTGCGCAACACAGTGAAAGGACCACAATATTTTGCTTGAAAAGGTGAACTTAGAGGCAGAAGAGCAAGTACACGATCACCAGGACTAAACTCACGCAGCTCAGCCTGTCCGTCATATTTCAGTTTCATTTTCTGTTGAGAACATTTGTTTTTCCTTCGCCAGTTCACCAGCCCTATACAACTTCAGCCTAAAACCATTTACATAGTCAATAAGGTTCAGAGGTGGTTCCTCAGGCAAACAACCATCCTGCAGCACTGCTAAAGGCCCACGCACCTTATGACCAAACACGAAGTCATTTGGGCTAAACCCTGTGCTTTCCTGCACTACTTCACGAGCAGCTAGTAACAGCCAAGGTAACCGCTCCTCCCAATCTGCAGACAGTTCTGTACAGTATGCACGAAGCAAGGATTTTAAAGTCTGATGAAAACGTTCCAAAGCTCCCTGGCTCTGGGCATGGAACGCAGTAGACTTGTTGTGTTTAACTTTAAGCTGTTTGAGAACCTGAGCAAATAAATGAGGTAAAGTTAGACCCCTGATCTGACTGGATGATTTTTGGAATCCCAAATGTTGAAATAAATTGAGTTAACTTCAAAATCAGTAGTTAAAGCGTTATGGTACGCAAGGAAAAAAGCTGCCGGATATCTAGTTGCTTGACACATAACAGTTAATAAGTAGCTATGACCTGACTTGGACCGTGGTAAAGGCCCAACACAATCAATAAGATGCTCAAAAGGTTGCCCTATGGCTGGTATTGGATACAAAGGTGCTGGCTTTACAACCTGGTTTGGCTTGCTTGTGCGCTGACACATATGACAAGTTTTAATAAACTGAGCTACATCCCGCTTTAAACGTGGCCAGAAAAAAATTACGGAGTATGCGATCATAAGTTTTACGAACACCCATATGACCTGCCACATCACCATGTGAAGTTTGAAACACTATTTCGCAAAGTAGTAGGTACAACTATTTGAAAGACCCTGATCATAGTGTGGAACCCATTTCCTGACCAACAGCCCATCAAGAAGAAAACACTGAGCACTGTTCCTCACCACTGAATCAGGAACAACTTTATCAAACAGATCAGCCAAGGTAGTATCGGCCTTTTGCTCAGCCATCAATGAATCTCTAGAACTAGTCAACTGTTCTGTCTGGAGTTTGACTGGCAACTCAAGACTTTCTGGCTTACTCTCAACCTCCTTACGAGAGGCAGCGTGGGTAACAGCACAAACTGGAAATACCTCAGGAGACACAGCTGCGATCTGGAGATACCCTTGCAGGGGACACTGAAGGTTGCTTCTTAAAGATGTTTAGTTTACCATCTGCCCACACCTTACTACCTGCCAAGTCATTCCCCAAAATCATGTGGACTCCCTCTACTGGCAACTGGGGTCTAACCCCAACATCTACATCACCCTCTACCAGACCACATTTTAGGGTAACTTCATGTAAAGGAGAAGAGAATGGAACTAAACCCATACCACGTACCATTACACAACTGCCAGTATCAGACTCCTTAGAGAATGGCAAAACAGATTCCAGAATAAAATAATCTAAAGCTCCAGTGTCTCTTAAGATCTTAATTGAAACATTTTGGTTGCCATCTACCAAGGACTACACCATCTGAAATAAAGGCTGAAAAATCAGTGGGAAGACTGAGAATCAAACTCAACTAGTGGCTGAAAAAGCTCACCCTGGTGGTCAGAGGCTGTAACAGGAGCTGCCATCACAGCAGGTTTAACTTGACCTGACTTTTTTGATTTAAGTAGAGGACAATCTTTCTTCCAATGTCCTTCAACTAAACAGTAGCGACAGGTATTAGCATTAACCGGTGCTTTAAGTCCTCCAGACCCAAACTTCTGCTGAGGCCTTTGGAAAGAAGCTCCAAAAAAAGGTGACCTATTAGTCCTAGGAGTAAAGTTATTTTTATGGTACATGTCACTGTTTGACTCAAAATGGCTTTTTATGTGTTAGCCTGTACTCATCTGCAAGGACTGCTGCATCACTTGGAGACTTAACTTCACGTTCATTCATGTATGTAGCAACCTGGTCAGACAATTTTTTTAACTGTTCTAACAATCAAATTAGACAGACCCTCAAAAGTACTAACTTCAGAAGCTGTACACCAACAATTAAATGCAGAAGTCAAATCACGAACAAACTCAGAATAGGTTTGTGAATCTAACTTTTTCCTGTAACGAAAACGTTGACGATATGCCTCTGGCACAAGCTCGTAGACCTTCAGAACTGCTGATTTAACTTTAGCATAAACTTTACTGTCAGCTACACTCAGTGCTGCAAAAGCCTCACGTGCTTTACCTGTAAGTACACATTGCAACAGTCATGTCCAAATTTGACCAAGCTCTAGCTTCCGCAATACGCTCAAATAAAGTAAAGTATGTATCTGGATCTGACTCATCAAATTTAGGCAACAAACGAAGATTCTGTGAAACATCTAACTGTGGTAGTCCTTCTGGTCTATTAGCATTTCTCAATCGCGTTCTCTCTAACTGCATTTGCAACAGCTCCCTCTGCTGCTCAAAAGTTGAAGGGCTAGACTGAACTTGCACCCTCACTACTAGCAGACTGACCCGAAAAAACACCTACTTCCCTAAGACCCTGCTTTAATCTAGCTAAGATTGAAGAAACCCTGCTTTTAATTTTATCAACAATCTCAATCTGATAATGTTCAGACATTTCAATTAACGGCTCCTTAGTACACAACTAAGGCTACCTCTGAAGGAGCTTGAACAAAACTACTCAGAATGGAAGACATTTTCCTCAACCCCAAAAAAACAACTCACCTGCTGTCAGTCTGGGTTAAAGGACAGGAGCCACACCCCACTATCCTCCAAAAACAACTAACTGGCCCTGGTCTTCGTGCAGTCACATGTGGTGGGGTTTTATGCACACAAAACCAGTGGAGTGGAAAAGACAACCAGAAACTGGCAGCCCCCCCATATCCACGGAGGTGCTCCCGAGCCAATGTAGGGGAAAAGGGAAAGGGAAGCTCTACCCACGTTCACTGCCACCTAAAACAAAAACACCACAAGCCTCCTATTGACACTCGCTGATAAGCCTGAACAGGAGAGGACTCCCACCTAAACAAAAACCCAGAAAAACCCAGAGTGAATTGCTAACCAAATTTATCTACCAAGCTAACTGAACCAAAAGAACACATAGCTCTCAACGCTCTCTTCAACAATATTGGCCCAACCAAAACATCCCCTCAAACAAAAAATTTGGCCATCTGAACTAAACTAACCCAAGTTAACTACAAAACAATAGTCAAATAAACCAAAATTACAAATAAACAAACATCAATAATAAGGCAAAGACAATCTAGACAAAACCTTAACCAACTATGACAAAATGTTAAACTAAAATAAAGTAAGACTAAAGTACAATTAACTATAACTTACGGATGAGCCCCCACTTGTCACAGGCCGGCTCATAGCCTGTGGCAAAAATGAGGGGACACGAACAACAAGTATAGGCCAATCAAAAAGGTTCTTTATTATAAACCAAAAACTATTAACTTTAAACAAAGAAGAAGGAATGAGGTGTGAAAATGTAAGGTGTGTGTAAAGTGCAGGGATGCATGAATCTGTGTGTGTGAACATGACTGAGTGGAAACTACGTAAAACTACAAAAGAACAAACAAAACAGGATCATACCTGGAAGAGCAGAGAGAGAGAGAAAAGTGATTAGTGAAGCAGTTTAAATACCCTGAGCCCAGGTGGCTCCACTCACTAACGACCCTCCTCTGCCTGCAGGAGGAAGCGCCCCTGCAATGCAGAGGACGGGCCGTGACAGTACTATATTTATAGTTGGTTACTAGACAGTTGTCTTTAGTAGGAAGATGGTCTCTACTATATTTATAGTTGGTTACTAGACAGTTGTCTTCAGTGGGAAGGTGGTCTCTACTATATTTATAGTTGGTTACTAGACAGTTGTCTTCAGTAGGATGGTGGTCTCTACTATATTTATATTTGGTTACCAGACATTTGTCTTCAGTGGGAAGGTGGTCTCTACTATATTTATATTTGGTTACTAGACAGTTGTCTTAAGTGGGAAGGTGGTCTCTACTATATTTATAGTTGGTTACTAGACAGTTGTCTTCAGTGGGAAGGTGGTCTCTACTATATTTATAGTTGGTTACCAGACATTTGTCTTCAGTGGGAAGGTGGTCTCTACTATATTTATAGTTGATTACTGGACAGTTGTCTTCAGTGGGCAGGTGGTCTCTACTATATTTATATTTGGTTACTGGACAGTTGTCTTCAGTTGGAAGGTAGTCTCTACTATATTTATATTTGGTTACTAGACAGTTGTCTTCAGTTGGAAGGTTGTCTCTACTATATTTATAGTTGGTTACTGGACAGTTGTCTTCAGTGGGAAGGTGGTCTCTACTATATTTATATTTGGTTACTAGACAGTTGTCTTCAGTGGGAAGGTGGTCTCTACTATATTTATAGTTGGTTACTAGACAGTTGTCTTCAGTGGGAAGGTGGTCTCTACTATATTTATAGTTGGTTACTAGACAGTTGTCTTCAGTGGGAAGGTGGTCTCTACTATATTTATAGTTGGTTACTGGACAGTTGTCTTCAGTGGG
>QNTS01002264.1:46305-60942 GCA_003317085.1 Hucho hucho | reverse complement strand
CCCCCATACTGCCGCCGTCCTTGTCCACAGTCTCGTCACTTCCCGTTTGGACTACTGCAACTCTCTCCTTTTTGGCCTCCCTCATAAATCCCTCCATAAACTTCAACTGGTCCAGAATTCAGCTGCCCGCATCATTACTCGAACCCCCTCCATTCATCACATCACTCCTGTTCTCCAACAGCTTCACTGGCTCCCGGTCCAGTTCCGTATCCAATTCAAAGTCCTTCTGTTAACATTCAAGTCCATCCATAAACTCGCCCCCCCATATTTGTCTGATCTCCTCCAGGGTCCAACTTCCACCCGCTCCCTTAGATCCTCTTCCTCCATACACCTGTCTGTCCCCCCCGCCCGTCTCACCACTATGGGGAGCAGAGCATTCAGCCACTCTGCTCCCCGTCTCTGGAACTCATTTACCATCCCAACTCAGAAACATCGATTCATTTTCCCATTTCAAATCACAACTCAAAACACACCTGTTTAAAACTGCCTATCTCACTTGACGTCAATTGCTCTGCTTCTTTTGTTGTTTTTAATGCTGTTCTATGCTTTTAAATGTCTTATGTTTCCCTGTACGGTGTCCTTGAGTGTCGAGAAAGGCGCCTTAAATAAAATGTATTATTATTATTTAAAGTTGGTTTTGTACAGTGATGTGGGACAGATACAAATATATTTAGGTTTAAAACGAGTCAACAACCCACTCATACATGTAAAGGTCACATGAAACATACCCCTTGCACGTGTTATTGGGCTTACCTCAAGATCTCTGAATACATACAGTAACAAGATAAATACAGTGTCGTATCACATTTCTGAGACGCTGAGATATTCACAGCTAACATCTGTTTAATCAAGATCAACACTCTAATCTACCCTCAACATGAGCCATGAGCCATGTGGTTGAAGTTTGGCCACAGGGTAGGAATGGATCGCTCTACTTCTTCTACTCTCTCTCTCTTTCTCTTTTTCTCACTCTCTTTCTCTCTTTTACTCTCTCTCTCTTTTACTCTCTCTCTCTCTCTCTTTCTTTCTTTCTCTCTCTCTTTCTCTCTTTTACTCTATATCTCTCACTCGCCCTCTTTTACTCTCTCTCGTTCTTTCTCTCCCCTCTCTTTCTCTCTTCCCCCTCTCTCTCTCCCCTAGTCCAGCAGCAGTGCTTATCTAACAGTTGTTGTATTGTTTGTGCTCCAGGCATTAAGCCACCAGTTGCTGTGCAGCCCACTACTACTGTCAGCAGTGTTGAGTCAACACCTGCAGCTGTCACTCCTTCAGCCACCACAACCACCACTACAAGCAGCCCGGCTAGCCCGGGCCTCTCCACGGCACGCTCCACCCCGGGTTCCCCTGGCCCCCTCACCACCACCTCCATCCAGCCTCCATACACCACCACCACCCCTTCAGACACAGTCCCCACCACTGCGGCCACCACCACCATTCCTACTGTCTCAACTTCTGCTTTGGATGCTCTGACCACCTCTGCTAAGGTACCGACCACAGTGACTGATAAGGTGGTTCTTCCCAGCACCTCTTCAGCCATACCGACTCCAGAGGGAACCAGTGCAGCAGAAACACCCTCAACTCCATCCCTGGCTATCACAGTCAGACCTGAGGTGGTGGAGGTTGTATCTACAGTGAAGACATCTCCATCCTTACCCTCCACTGCAGTAGGCAGTACAGAGAGGACGACCAGGTCCCCCAGCTCCACACCCAGCCCCCTAGGCCCCAGCACAGAGAGGACCAGCCAGGTCCCCTTCTCTATCACAGCTCTGTTCTGGCTCACGTCCTCCACCACCAGGCCCTCTCTACGCCCAGGGCCTACAGACACCACATTCACCAGCCCCCCTCCATCCACTACCATGGGCCCCTGGATAAGCTCCACTGTGGGGCCTACTCAGACCAGCACCCTGCCTGCAGTACCAGTCACCCCCACCAGTGTGACCACCAAGGCCACCACACGTCCAGGAGACACAGTGGCTCCAGTCTCAACCACCTCTAGTCCACGGCCAACCACAGTCTCAGAGACACCCAGGGACACAGCTGGGACTACAACCAGGACTACAGCTTCTATAACCACCCTTGGTGCACCCACAGAGACAAGCACAAAGCCTGTAACTGTGGAGACAACCAAGCCGACAACAACCAAAGTCCTCCCTCCTGGTGTATCGACTACAGCCGATACCACAGTACCCTCTCTCTCACCAACCTCCACCGTTCACACTGTAACAACAACACCACCAGAACCCACTTCAAAACACAGCACAGCATTAACCTCACCAGCCACCCCTTTCACTACTCTCAGAACTACACCGTCCACACGCCCGGAGACAACACCACCACTTGTTTTCACGGCAACCACAGAGAAGACCGTTCACGCCTCCCCTACAGAGCTGAGGACATCCACAACTCCAGTTCCTGAGCTACCGACTACCACCGCTGTTCCCATGCTGCCAACGACAACAACAATATCAACCGGTCCTACCTCAGAACAGCCGGCGACAACCAAGAAAACAACGAGAGCACCGGTCTCAGCGGCAACAGCGGAACCCTTGGCAACGACCCGTATAACCATGACACCGGCTGTAGTCACGCCTGTGATTGTCATAGACACGGTAACATCAACATCTCAACTGACAACAACAGCTACGGCCTACACTGAAAGGACCTCCTGGTCTGGCGGTGTTCCAACCACTGAACACACAACCACGACCGTATACCCGACCAAAGCTGTGGACTGGAGACTGACCACTACCACTACTGCAGGTCCCCCGACCGTACAGACCACAACAACTCAACCCATCCCAACGGAAATCTCCAGTACGACCACCAAACCTCCAGACCTTCTGGTAACGACCACAGAGTCCACCCAGACCACCTTCACCTCTCCTTCCATCTCGACCACAGAGCCCACCCAGACCACCTTCACCTCTCCTTCCATCTCGACTAAAGAGCCCACCCAGACCACCTTCACCTCTCCTTCCGTCTCGGCCACAACAGAAGCAGTGGTCCCAACCACAACCACATCGCCTGTATCACCGGTGTCACACACAGAGACCACCACAACCGTGCCAGGACCACCAGTGGCTGTAGGAACCGTAGCGTCCCAGCCCCCCACCACACTGAAGTCCACGGAGCCTTGGAGGCCCCCCCACAGCGAAACCTCCTCCACTCCTTCTAGCCCTATCTCTAGCACAGAGAGGTTGACCACACCTGAGGTCCCAGTGAAACCTGCGGTCAGTACAGAAGTAGAGGTCTCTCCACACCAAGTCATCTCCACTACCACCACTGATGCACTTCACCACGTTACTACATCTACAGCGCCAGGCGTCACCACCACAACCTTGGTTACCGTGACGACCACTGCCAAAACCACCACAGTTCCGCCCAAGACTTCAACCTCCAGGACGGAGAGACCTCCTGCGACACCCGAACCCCCGGCCGTGCCTGGTGTACCTGGGGAACCAGCATTATCTCTCACCACAACGGTCCCCACGACAACTGTCCCACCTTTACCTGGTGTCCATACGACCACCATCACACCTGTACCTGGTGTCCCAGTGACCACTGGCCCACCTTTACCTGGTGTCCATACGACCACCATCACACCTGTACCTGGTGTCCCAGTGACCACTGTCCCACCTTTACCTGGTGTCCATACGACCACCATCACACCTGTACCTGGTGTCCCAGTGACCACTGTCCCACCTTTACCTGGTGTCCATACGACCACCATTACACCTGTACCTGGTGTCCCAGTGACCACTGCCATCAGACCAGTGACCATCAGACCGCTAACAGAGACCACTAGCGTCCCTCCCGATACAGGAAGGGTGGAGGTATCGTCTACTACTTTCACAACAACTACACAAGAACCAACTTCTTCCTGGTCTAGTCCAGTAACCACAACCATCTCCTCCTCCTCCACCACGTCAGCCCCCAGACCCACTAGCCACCCAGAGAGAGTTACTACCAGAGTGGTTTCTACTTCTAAAGTGGTCTCCAAGACCACCCACAGACCAATGACAACAACACGCAGGACAACAACAGGCAGGGTTCCCATGACGACATCCAGAACCGCCACAACGGTGAGGTCCACCGCCAGACCGAGCACTGTTAGGGTAACTGTACATACAAGGACTCCGGGAGTTCCAGGGGTTCTGACAGCGACGACCATACCCGGTCCTTCTACGGTCGCTCCTCCTACCACGACCGCTCGTACCACGACCAAACCAGTCACCACTGCCAGAACCACAGGATATGCAGCAGACGTTAGCAGCCCTGCTGCTCCGACCGGCACTGGCACGACCACAACCGCTTCTGTTCCCGTTCCCAGCCTGACCACGGTCACAGAATCTACCACAGGACCCACAGCGACCGCAGAACCATCCGCATCCACCACTACTACACCAGAAGGAATAGTACCATCCACCACCAGGGAGACAGGGGTTACTCCAGCAGCCACAGAGAGCACAACAACAAGGACTCCTTCGCCTGACCTGCTGACAGAGGTCGTAGCCACTCCAGGGGTCACACCAAAGGTCATGCCAAAGGTCACACCAGATGTGACAGCGGCTCCCTCTGTCCCCGCCTTGCCCCCCATGACCACCCCACCCTCCACTACAGAGCCAGAGAGAGTGGACGGAGTAGACACCACTACACCAAAGACTCCATCACCATCACCAGTGTCGCCGTACACCACATCAGAGACAACCACGTCACCATCGGTGGTATCGCCATATACCACGACAGAGCGTGTTGGACCTACGGCAGAGGTTACTACATCCATGGCAGTGTCCTCAACTAGGATGTGTACTGTGAGTAGACCAAGTCCTCTCTCCTTTCCTCTCTTCTCCTCTGTCTGTCTAGACGAGAGCTCTTCTCTATGTAGGCTCTATGGGGCTCCCGAGTGGCGCAGCGGTCTAAGGCACTGCATCTCAGTGCTTGAGGTGTCACTACAGACACCCTAGTTCAAATCCAGGCTGTATCATAACCGGCCATGATTGGGAGTCCCATAGGGTTGTGAACAATTGTCCAAGCGTGGTCCAGGTTAGGATTTTGCCGGTGTAGGCCGTCATTGTAAATAAGAATTTGTTCTTGACTGACTTGCCTAGTTCAATAAAGGTTAAATCAATACATATATATAATAATTGTATCTATCTGAAAAGTCCAGGCCTCTCTGTAGGCTCAGTCGTCTCAGACTATTACCTTATTTACTAACGCTCTGTAGTCTTCTAGCTACTTGGTCGGCCACGGTTTCAGCTCTCATCAATGTCTTCATCTAATCTTTGTTTTCATTCAGTATACTGTATAACACACCTTGTTCAATCTGTTCAGCTAGTAACTGTTGTTCTTTCCTGTCTCAGCCTCCCTATTCAGAGATCATAGATGAGTGTACCAAGTTCCTCTGTGTGAGCGGCCAGCTGGTCCGATTCAACATGTCCCAGAACTGTCTGTATAACTCCACCCCTCCTAACTGCGGCCTGCTCGGCTTCGCCATCCTGGTCAACGGGGACAAGTGCTGCCCGCAGTGGGACTGCCCATGTGAGGACAACTGCTAGCCGACACACACTCACAGTAGCAGACATGCACACCAGTGGAGGCTGGTGGGAGGAGCTGTAGGAGGAAGGGCTCATTGTAATGGCTGGAATGGAATAAAAAGGAAGGGAGTCAAACATTTTGTTTCCATATGTTTGATGTGTTTGATACCATTCCATTTATTTCACTCCAGCCATTAAAATTAGCCCGTCCTCCTATAGCTCCACCCACCAGCCTCCACTGACGCACACACACACACACACACACACACACACACACACACACACACACACACACACACACACACACACACACACACACGCACGCAGGCAGGCAGGCAGGCAGACACACAACCCCACCCTCCCCGTCAGGCGTTTCTCACTCATAGTGTCCTGTTTCTCACTCATAGTGTCCTGTTTCTCACTCATAGTGTCCTGTTTCTCACTGGTGTTGTCCTGTCTCCTCCAGGTCGCTGCTCAGTGTTCCCCGACCTGAACGTGATCACTTTTGATGGTAACAGTGTGGCCATCTACAAGGCTACTTCCTACATTGTGACCCAGCTGCCCAACGAGACCGTCAGCATCGTGGTCCAGGAATGCCCCGCTGACTCAGACACGGTGAGGCCATATACTGCAGCTACAGTACCTTTGCAGAAAGTATTTCAGTGGCGATAATCAATAAAGATGGTAATAAAGGACATCCTTGTCTTACACCCCTATATAATGTAAACTCTCAGGAAATGATCCTTATTCATTCACATGTCGCATAGTTGTATATGACTTTATTCCCTTTTATTAGAGATTCTTAGCCTTTGTAAATAAAATAGAAAAGTAATATGGAATGTTTATTTTTCTGTTTCCATCCAAAGCTGCTGTGGAATTTCACCAACCTGTGTCTAGTGGTTTTGAACATTACCCACAAGTCCAACCACCTGGTCATCAACAGACTGCAGAGGAGGGTCTGTTCCTTCATCTCTTCCTATCTCTTCTTCATCTCTCCTTCATCTCTTCCTATCTCTTCCTAATCTCTTCTTAATCTCTTCTTCATCTCTTCCTATCTCTTCTTAATCTCTCCTTCATCTCTTCCTAATCTCTTCTTAATCTCTTCTTCATCTCTTTCTATCTCTTCTTCATCTCTTCCTATCTCTTCTTAATCTCTTCTTCATCTCTTCCTATCTCTTCTTCATCTCTCCTTCATCTCTTCCTATCTCTTCTTAACTTCTTAGGGAGCGGTGGGGCGCTAGCACCCCACTCCCGACACTACCAGGTGAAATGCAAGGCGCCAAATTCAAAATCCAAAAGTTGAATTATTAAACATGCATCAATATACAAGTGTTTCATAGTCATCAAAACCTCTGCTTCTTGGCAATATCACAGCGTTGTCAGATTTCAAAAAGGCTTTACGGCGAAAGCACCACATTTGATTGTTTGAGGGTAGCACCTAACATATTTTTCCCATTACCATGAATTCATAAGCCTTCACGGTTCACAGAAAACACATTTCACAGCGAAAACAAATCAATTACCTTTTGAAGAACTTCTGCTGAGGGCTTCCCAAGTGTCCAACGAAGACAATCCATGGTTCTTTTGTTAGAAAAAGTAATGTATTATATCCATAAATCTCCGTTTGGTTGGCGTGTTATAATGAGAAAATAGAGCCTCCAATCGTCCATTGAAACGTGAAGAGAACTCGTTCAACTTATACCTATAAACTTGTCCAAGAACAATCAAACATAATTGTAAATGTATCCTTAGGAACACTTTTATGTATAAATAGTATAATATTTCAACCGGAATATAAACTGGGCGATAAGAAAGGAAAAAACCAAAGAACGCGCCAGCCGGGAGCGCGCATTTACTTGTATTGACATCTGTGTGGACACTTCCCTATTTGTCTTCTTCTCTGCTCTAAAAGCATCTAAAAAGAATCAGAACACTTTCTCGAGACTGTTGACATCCAGAGGAAGCAATAGGTACTGCATTCATATGCCCTTATATGGGCATTTTCATAAGGGAGGGGTTCTAAATGAGGCAATCTGTCAAAACCACTTTTTCCAGGACAGAAATTCCTCGGATTTTCGCCTTCCATATCCGTTCTGTTATACTCACAGACAAAATGTTAACACTTTTAGAGTGTTTCCTATCCAATGGTACTAAATATGTGCATATCCTATTTTCTGGGCCTGAATGGGAGGCATTTTACTTTGGGCACGCCAGGCTCTCCAAAACGGTCACCTCGTGCGCTGCTCCCAAAGAAGTTAATCTCTTCTTCATCTCTTCTTCATCTCTTCCTATCTCTTCTTCATCTCTTTCTATCTCTTCTTCATCTCTCCTTCATCTCATCTCTTTCTATCTCTTCTTCATCTCTCCTTCATCTCTTTCTATCTCTCCTTCATCTCTTCCTATCTCTTCTTAATCTCTTCTTCATCTCTTCTTCATCTCTTCCTATCTCTTCTTAATCTCTTCTTCATCTCTTCTTAATCTCTTCTTCATCTCTTCCTATCTCTTCTTCATCTCTTCCTATCTCTTCTTCATCTCTTCCTATCTCTCTCAGTCTAACTAGCCCTTTATTCACCAATTTAACTACGGACAGAAAGACACAATCAAAGTCAATGTAAAGTAGAAAGAGTTCACCCTAGACCTAAAAAGTGATGAGATGTTAATTAACTTGCCATACACACAGTATTATTTGTAGGCCTATCTATATTAGGATATACAGTACCCGTCAACATATAGGATTTTGACATATCTTTTCTCTCTGTCAGCTGTATGTGAACTCAAGGTACGCCAAGCCGAGGTTCAAGAAGTTTGGCTTTGAGATCCTGGACACCGGCAACATGTATCTGATCCGTACGCCAGCGGGCCTGAAGCTGCAGTGGTTCCACAGCACGGGCATGTTGGTCATCGAGACAGAGAGCTACAACAGCAAACTGCCCACCATGGGACTCTGTGGTATGTGGTGTAGTTAGAATTTATGAGGACGTTGGTGTGTGGTTTACCAGGACACTGGCATGGGGTTTACCAGGACACTGGTATGTGGCTTACCAGGACAATGGCATCTATTTGAAGTGGAGTGGTATGGAGGCTGGTTGTAGTGTGCTTCCCAAGTGGTACCCTATTCCCTATTTATACCACTCATTTTGCCCCGGCCCTGGGGTCAAAGGTAGCGCACTAGGGATAGGGTGCCATTTGGGACGTACCATGAGACCTCAGCAGCTATAACCATTCATGTTGAGTAGGGGCCATAGATTGAGTAGGGGCCATAGATTGAGAAGGGGCCATAGATTGAGAAGGGGCCATAGATTGAGAAGGGGCCATAGATTGAGAAGGGGCCATAGATTGAGTAGGGGCCATAGATTGAGTAGGGGCCATAGATTGAGTAGGGGCCATAGATTGAGTAGGGGCCATAGATTGAGAAGGGGCCATAGATTGAGTAGGGGCCATAGATTGAGAAGGGTTCCTGAGATGTTGTGCATGTTTCATAGGTGAACGTGTCATTCCTGAAATAATAACGCTGTTTCATCTCCTGGCTCCCCGCTCACTATCCCTCCCTTCTTGCATTCTGGCCATGGCCTTGCCCCTGACGCTCTCTCTCTGTCTGTCTCTCTGTCTGTCTCTCTGTCTCGCTCTGTCTCTCTCTCTGTCTCTGTCTCTGTCTCTGTCTCTCTCTCTCTCTCTCCCCCCCCAGGCTGCTGTGATGGTAACCCGGCCAACGACCTGATGCTGTCCAATGGGACGACAGTCGGGGAGAGCGAGGACCCAGCGGTGTTCATCGACAGCTGGCAGGTCCCCAACACCACTAGTTACATCAGCCACAGCCGGCGCAGAGAAGTCAACTGTTCCACCAGCGACTGTTCCCAGTGCATGACCATGCTCCGAAACACCTCCTTCAGCCCCTGCCATGCTTTTGTAGGTTCACTGCCTCTCCCTCATCATGCAGTACCCTCCCATCCCAATACGGTACTGGAGATGTGTTTAAACATAAAACAGATGATTGAAAACATTATGTACCGCAGGTTCCTCCCAGTACGTTCTGTGAGGTGTGGGTACGTGATGCGGAGTACGTCAACAACCCGTGTGTAGCGCTGGCTGCCTACGTGGCATCTTGTCACAAGTTCAACGTCTGCATGGAGTGGAGGAGCCCAGACTACTGTCGTAAGGACTGGCTTTATTCTACTGCAACATGGCTTCCAAAGCACAGTCAGACACATGAAGCCATACACTATCATGTTTTCATGTCAGTCAATACACTTTTCCATTTTTTTTGTTTTTTAATTTATTAACTAGGCAAGCCAGTTAAGAACAAATTCTTATTTACAATGATGGCTTACTGGGGAACAGTGGGTTAACTGCCTTGTTCAGGGGCAGAATGACAGATTTTTACCTTGTCAGCTCGGGGATTCAACCCAGCAACCGTTCGGTTACTGGCCCAATGCTCTAACCACCAGGCTACCTGCCGCCCCACTTACAGTATAATGCTTTCATGTCAGTCAATACACTTACAGTATAATGTTTTAATGTCAGTCAATACACTTACAGTATAATGCTTTCATGTCAGTCAATACACTTACAGTATAATGTTTTAATGTCAGTCAATACACTTACAGTATAATGTTTTAATGTCAGTCAATACACTTACAGTATAATGCTTTCATGTAAGTCAATACACTTACAGTATAATGTTTTAATATCAGTCAATACACTTACAGTATAATGCTTTCATGTAAGTCAATACACTTACAGTATAATGTTTTAATGTCAGTCAATACACTTACAGTATAATGTTTTAATGTCAGTCAATACACTTACAGTATAATGTTATAATGTCAGTCAATACACTTACAGTATAATGTTTTAATGTCAGTCAATACACTTATAGTATAATGTTTTAATGTCAGTCAATACACTTACAGTATAATGTTTTAATGTCAGTCAATACACTTACAGTATAATGTTTTAATGTCATTGTCAATGTCATTGTGTAAAGCAAAAGACAAAGTTCTGCATTATGGACATAATAATATTGAATCAAGCTCTGCTACCTGTCGTGGTTATGATAATGTTTATGAACAGTTTAAAACAGTGTTGTCTCACCTCTCTCCTCTCCCAGCCTTCATATGTCCAGACCAGCTGCGTTACCAGGCCTGTCTGCCTACCTGTACAGCCCAGTCCTGCTCCAACCATGACTTTGACCACGACCCTGAGCAGTGTACAGGCCTGACAGAGGGATGTGTCTGTCCTGAGGGCACTCTGCTCCATCGACCCTACTCTGCCCTCTGCATCCCCCCTGAGAAGTGTGGTAAGCCTTCACTGATCAATCTCTGCATCACACAGACAATCAAACGAACACTGGTCAACATTCATATGATACAAAACACCCGGTATGGTCTGGTCTGGTCTTTAGTGGAATACACTTATTGCAAGTCACACTGAGTAAGAACATCTGATTAATACATCTTACACTTCAACACATTTGCATCTGTGTGTGTATCTCCCAGCCTGTACGGACAGTTCGGGTGTTCCCCGTGCTCCTGGCGAGGTGTGGAAGGCGTCTAAAGATGGCTGCTGTATGTATCGCTGCGACAACGACAGTATTGTTCCCGTGGAGTATAACTGTTCTGCCGTGCCTCAGCCGCTCTGCCGCAGGGCCGGGGAAGTGGTCATCAACCTGGCAGAGGACACCTCCTGCTGCCCACAGAAAGCCTGCGGTATGAAACTGGCACATTGCTACAGTACACTGTAAAATTCAAGTTAGGTTAACCTTAAACAGTGGTGGAAAAAGTACTCGATTTAAATACTTGAGTAAAAGTAAAGGTACCTTAATAGAAAAAAAGAAATCACCCAGTAAAATACTACTTGAGTAAAAGTCTAAAAGTATTTGGTTTTAAATATACTTAAGTATCAAAAGTAAATGTAGTTGCTAAAATATACTTAAGTATCAAAAGTGAAAGTAAAAGTACGAATAATAAAAAATTCTTTATATTAAGCAAACCAGACGGCACAATTTTCATGTTTTTTGTTATTGACGGATAGCCAGGGTCACACTCCAACACTCAGACATCATTTAAAAACAAAACATTTGTGTTTAGTGAGTCCGTCAGATCAGAGGCAGTAGGGATGACCAGGGATGTTCTCTTGATAAGTGTGCGAATTGGACCATTTTCTGTCCTGCTAAGCATTCAAAATGTAACAAATACTTTTGCGTGTCAAGGAAAATGTATGGAGTAAAAAGTACATCATTTTCCATAGGAATGTAGTGAAGTAAAAGTGTTCTATTTTATTTAACTAAGCAAGTCAGTTATGAACAAATTATAATGACGGCCTACACCGGCCAAACCTGGGCCAGTTGTGCACTGCCCTATGGGACTCCCAATCACGGCCAGTTGTGATACAGCCTGGATTCAAACAAGGGTGTCTGTAGTGACGCCTCTACCACTGAGATGCAGTGCCTTAGACTGCTGCGCCACTTGGGAGCCCAAGTAAAAGTCAAAAATATAAAATAGTAAAGTAAAGTACAGATACCCCAAAAAACGACTTAAGTGGTACTTTAAAGTATTTTTACTTAAGTACTTTACACCAATGACTTGAACCAACTTAGCAAAGTCAGCTGCTGTCCTTTGAAAGCCTGCAGTAAGACACTGTCACAAGTTGACCTCTACTCAAAAATAATGAATCTGATGGACCTGAAAACAATTGGAAAGGAACTTAAAGAGTTGAGAGCTCAACTCAATGTCAACAGGAACTTGAGTTCCACTTTAACAATTTAGGAATGATGTTTAGGTGGCCATGATGTATTGTGATTGGTTTGTATTGATATGATGGTGTCTGTCTGTCTGTCTGTCTATCTGTCTGTCATCCAGTTTGTAACCAGACCCTGTGTGACATCTTCCCCCCGGACTGTCAGTATGGAGAGAAGCTGGTGTCTTACTTCAGAGAGGACTCCTGCTGTCCAGACAACGTCTGTGGTGAGGGGGCCTCTCTTCTGTATAATCACCACCACTAGGCCATATGATGATACTATGCTATATTATGATACCAGGCTATATGATGATACCAGGCTATATGATGATACCAGGCTACATGATGATACTAGGCTATATGATGATACTAGGCTATATGATGATACCAGGCTATATGATGATACCAGGCAATATGATGATAATATTCTATATGATGATACTATTCTATATGATGATACCAGGCTACATGATGATACCAGGCTATATGATGATACTAAGTTAAATGATGATACCAGGCTACATGATGATACTAGGCTACATGATGATACTAGGCTATATGATGATACCAGGCTATATGATGATACCAGGCTATATGATGATACCAGGCTACATGATGATACTAAGTTATATGATGATACCAGGCTAAATGATGATACCAGGCAATATGATGATACTATTCTATATGATACCAGGCTATATGATGATAATATTCTATATGATGATACTATTCTATATGATGATACTATTCTATATGATGATACTAGGCTATATGATGATACTATTCTATATGATGATACTATTCTATATGATGATACCAGGCTACATGATGATACCAGGCTACATGATGATAATATTCTATATGATGATAATATTCTATATGATGATAATATTCTATATGATGATACTATTCTATATGATGATAATATTCTATATGATGATAATATTCTATATGATGTTACCAGGCTATATGATGATACTAAGTTATATGATGATACCAGGCTATATGATGATACCAGGGTACATGATGATACTAAGTTATATTATGATACCAGGCTATATGATGATACCAGGCTATATGATGATACTAAGTTAAATGATGATACCAGGCTATATAATGTTACCAGGCTATATGATGATACCAGGCTACATGATGATACCAGGCTATATGAAGATACCAGGTTATATGATGATACTAAGTTATATGATGATACCAGGCTACATGATGATACCAGGCTATATGATGATACCAGGCTATATGATGATACCAGGCTATATGATGATACCAGGCTATATGATGATACCAGGCTATATGATGATACTAGGCTATATGATGATACTAGGCTATATGATGATACCAGGCTATATGATGATACCAGGCAATATGATGATAATATTCTATATGACGATACTGGGCTATATGATGATACCAGGCTATATGATGATTCCAGGCTATATGAGGATACTAGGCTATATGATGATACTATTCTATATGATGTTACCAAGCAATATGATGTTACCAGGCTATATGATGATACTATTCTATATGATGATAACAGGCTATATGATGATACTATTCTATATGATGATGATATTCTATATGATGATACTATTCTATATGATGATGATATTCTATATGATGATAACAGGCTATATGAGGATACTAGGCTATATGATGATACTATTCTATATGATGTTACCAGGCTATATGATGATGCTAGGCCATGGAGATACATATGTTTAAAATATGTGTTGTGTGTGTATTTCTGTGTGTGTGTTGTGTACAGAGTGTGACCCAGAGCGCTGTGAGTCAGACGTCCCAGCCTGTAGAGAGGACCAGACCCTCATCGCCACCAGGGCTGATGGCAGCTGCTGCCTGGCACACATCTGTAGTGAGTCAACCACAACCATGACCACAATATAACCACAACGCAACCACACCACAACCACAACCATGACCACAACATAATGACAATGCAACCACAACCATGACCACAATATAACCACAACACAACCACACCACAACCATGACCACAACATAATGACAATGCAACCACAACCATGACCACAATATAACCACAACGCAACCACACCACAACCACAACCATGACCACAACATAATGACAATGCAACCACAACCATGACCACAATATAACCATGACAGACCTGCACCATCCCACAACATAACCACAACCATGACAGACCTGCACCATCCCACAACATAACCACAACCATGACAGACCTGCACCATCTCATAACATAACCACAACCATGACAGACCTGCACCATCCCACAACATAACCACAACCATGACAGACCTGCACCATCCCACAACATAACCACAACCATGACAGACCTGCACCATCCCACAA
>QNTS01002263.1:199214-209289 GCA_003317085.1 Hucho hucho | reverse complement strand
GAATTCTATGTCAGGTGAACAAAAGGACTTGAGTTCCTGTATGTTGTTATGATCACACCACGTCTCGTTAATCATAAGACACACACCCCCGCCCTTCTTCTTACCAGATAGATGTTTGTTTCTGTCGGCGCGATGCGTGGAGAAACCAGGTGGCTGTACCGACTCCGATAACGTGTCCTGAGTGAGCCATGTTTCCGTGAAGCAAAGAACGTTGCAGTCTCGGGTGTCTCTCTGAAAGGCAACCCTTGATCGGATTTCGTCTACTTTGTTGTCAAGAGACTGTACATTGACGATTAAAATACTCAGGAGAGGTGCACGATGCGCCCGTCGACGTAGCTTGACCAAAAGACCGGCGCGTTTCCCTCTTCTCCGGCGCCGCCGTTGTTTTGAGTCGCCGGGTGCTATCCAGTCTATTGTTGTGGTTGGGTTAGCAAACCGAGAATCCTCTTCGGGAAAGTCGTATTCCTGGTCGTAATGTTGGTAAGTTGACGTTGCTCTTATATCCAATAGTTCCTCCCGGTTGTATGTAATAAAACTTAATATTTCCCGGGGTAACAATGTAAAAAGTAATACATAAAAAAACAAAATACTGCATGATTTCCTGAGAACGTGAAGCGAGGCTGCCATCTCTGTCGGCGCCGGAAGTAGGTTTTAAGCGTTAGCATTACGTAGTCAAGTGAATAGTTAATAGTTTCCTTTGAACTTAACATGGTTCATCATGGTAAAGTCTTTGATTAGCCTAAAAAGTGTATAGTTGATAGGCCATTGTGGATTTACAAAGGGTTTAAATAGACATGTAAAATTGGATTTATCAATTACTCAGCCCTCTCAAAACCAATCCCTTAGCTTCTCTCAAACTAAGTTAAGATATGGGCCTACAGATTTGGTGTTACTTGGAATGGATTATGGTTCATGAAGCACAGCATGGGGAAAGACATCTACATTCAATGTGTCGAGTCTCTAGGTCAAACAGGGTGGCAGATATGAGGGTTTAAAGCGACACTGCTTATAACAGCATCACCTACAGTATAGGTCAAAGTTTGGACACACCTACTCATTCAACGGTTTTAATACATTTTTTTTTACTATTTTCTACATTGTAGAATAATAGTGAAGACATCAAAAGTATGAAATAACACATGGAATCATGTAGTAACCAAAAAAAGTGTTCAACAAATTAAAATATATTTTATATTTGAGATTCTTCAAAGTAGCCACCCTTTGCCTTGATGAAAGCTTTGCACACGCGTGGCATTCTCTCAACCAGCTTCACCTGGAATGCTTTGCAAACAGTCTTGAAGGAGTTCCCACATATTCTGAGCACTTGTTGGCTGCTTTTCCTTCACTCTGCGGTCCAACTCATCCCAAATCATCTCAATTGGGTTGAGGTCGGGGGATTGTGGAGGCCAGGTCATCTGATGCAGCACTCCATCACTCTCCTTCTTGGTCAAATAGCCCTTACACAGCCTGGAGGTATGTTGGGTCATTGTCCTGTTGAAAACAAATGATAGTCCCACTAAGCACAAACCAGATGGGATGGTGTATCGCTGCAGAATGCTGTGGTAGCCATGCTGGTTAAGTGTGCCTTGATATCTAAATAAATCACAGACAGTGTCACCAGCAAAGCACCCCCACACCATCACACCTCCATGCTTTACGGTGGGAACCACACATGAGGAGATCATCCGTTCACCTACTCTGCGTCTCACAAAGACACTGCGTTTGGAACAAAAAAAAATCGCAAATTTGAAACTCATCAGACCAAAGGACAGATTTCCACCGGTCTAATGCCAAAGCAAGTCTCTTCTTATTGGTGTCCTTTAGTAGTGGCTTCTTTTCAGCAATTCAACCATGAAGGCCTGATTCACTCAGTCTCTTCTGAACAGTTGATGTTGAGATGTGTCTGTTACTTGAACTCTGTGAAGCATTTATTTGAGCTGGAATTTCTGAGGCTGGTAACTCTAATGAACTTATCCTTTGCAGCAGAGGTAACTCTGGGTCTTCCATTCCTGTCGCGGTCCACATTTGAAATTACATGTTTTAAATGTAACTTTTATTTAACTAGGCAAGTCAGTTAGAACAAATTCTTATTTACAATGACGGCCTACCCCCGCCAAACCCGGACGACGCTGGGCCAATTGTGCGCCGCCCTATGGGACTCCCAATCATGGTCGGATGTGATTCAGCCTGGATTCAAACCAGGGACTGTAGTGACTCCTCTTGCAATGAGATGCAGTGCCTTAGACTGCTGCGCCACTCTGGAGACCTCATGAGAGCCAGTTCTTGAAATGTTCCGGATTGACTGACTGACGTCTCAAAGTAATGATGGACTTTCGTTTCTCTTTGCTTTTTTGAGCTGTTCTTGCCTAATATGGACTTGATCTTTTACCAAGTAGGGCTATCTTCTGTATACCACCCCTACCATGTCACAACACAACTGATTGCTCAAACGCATTAAGAAGGAAAAAAATTACACAAATTAACTTTTAACAAGGCACACCTGTTAATTGAAATGCATTCCAGGTGACTACCTCATGAAGCTGGTTGAGAGAATGCCAAGCGTGTGCAAAGCGGTCATCAAGGCAAAGGGTGGCTACTTTGAAGAATCTCGAATATACAATATATTTTGGTTACTACATGATGACATACAGTATGTGTTATTTCATAGTTTCGATGTCTTCATTATTGGCAGCATGTCAAGTCGTTTGTCTGTGACTAGTAGATTTAAACCTACCAATAACTATTAATTTATGGTGAAGCAAATCTACAATTTCCTTGTTGTGTAGTGCAAACAATGTAGTTTTGCTGGTTTAAAGATCGCGGGTCTCCTTCTGATAAAAACAACCAAAAATTAAGCTATTTGCACTTCTTTACTTGAAGTTTACCAAAGTTACCCTCTCTCTGGCTGGCCTTACATACAGACTCATACATACAGTACACACAGTCCCTCTCTCCCCTTACCTTTCCTTGGCCACTATTTCTTACGTCTCTCAGAGAAAATGACAGTTTTGTGGTATTGCTTTGTGTATTGACTTTACTGAACTCTGGAGAAAACGAACATTGTCGCTCGGTGAGTACATCTGACAATGTGCTCTCCCGACCATTGGACATTTTGTCTGCGGAAACTCATTCTTTTTCACTCGGTTCACTCGTCCAAGTGCCGATGCATTTGTGGCATGATGTGAACAGTACGAACTTGTGTCACTACCAAAGTCTAATGGTTTTAAATTACTTTTGTATTGTCTGGAAACCCACTTGTAGAACTCGCTTGCAGTAGGTCTCTTAAAAAATAGAGGTGTCTAGTTATTCTTGTGTTGTTGATATCAGGTAACGTGCAACCTAACCCTGGCCCTGATATGCAATGTCTCTAAACCCCCTCTGATTTTAAATCTACATCTGGTTTTGGTATTTTTCATTTCAATGTACGCAGCCTGTAGTCAAAATGGATGGGGTTTAGGATTTGGACTGAATCAACTGATGCTGATGTAGTTGTGTTTTCTGAAACCTGGCTCAGCAAGTCTGTTCTTCATAAGGATATTTGTATAAATGGTTACAATGTTTATCACTGATCAAGTTAAGAAAGGTGGGGGTGTGGCTATATATGTAAAGACTGAATTCCTTGTAAGTGTGGCAAAGTCTGAAACTATTTGGAAACTTCAAATTTCTTGCTTTGAATATTGAGGTTTCAAAGGCTCTCTATAACTGTGATTCGCTGTTATAGACCCCCCTCTGCTCTCTAACGGTGATTGGCTGTTATAGACCCCCCTGTGCTCTCTATAACTGTGATTGGCTGTTATAGACCCCCTTCTTTACAGTGAAATGATCTTGATTGGTGATCTCAACTGGTGTTGGTTAAAGCCGGTGTCTGATGATTTTAAAATGTTTTGTAATTCTATGAATCTTATCCAGTTGATTAAATCACCCAACCGCCCAAATCTCAAATGTCCAGAGAAATCTACCCTGATTGATTTGATATTGACAAATGTACCACATAAATATTCTGCGGTTGGTGTTTGTTGTAATGATTTAAGTGACCATTGTGCTGTTGCTGCTGTTAGAAACACTAAGGTTCCTAAGACAAACCCATGCTTTATTCGTAAGATACATTTTAAGAGTTTTAATGAGCAGGGTTTCTTTCATTATTTGTTTTATTTTGACTGGAGCAAGATTGAGTTTATTCCTCATGTGGAAACTGCCTGGAAATTCTTTCATGATGTTTTTTTCCAAATAGTAAACAAACATACCCCATTCCACAGGTTCAGAGTTAAAGGGCAGGATAATCCATGGTTTTCTTCTGAGCTGTCTTGGATTATTCACCAACGTAATCTAGCCTGGGCTAAAGCAATGACATCATGTTCTGATGCTGATTGGCTTCTTTTTAGGAAGCTACGAAACAAGTGTTCCTTTCTTCTCAGGAAGGCCAAGTCTGAATATTTTATGTCTGTTACCACTGATAACCTGAATGACCCTAGAAAGTTTTGGAAGGTTATTAAGTCTAGGTAACAGTAATGTTAATGAATTACCGTCATGTGTATTGAAGGACTCTGTTGCTATATATGACTGAAATGCTGAATTGTTTCAATGAGCACTTTGTATAATCTGGTAGGCTGTTTGATTCAGTGTCTTCTGTCTCTGTACAACCCTGTGTGGATGAACCAACGAGAGCTGGTCAAACTTTGAGCTTTTTGACATTCTCAGTGCAGGAGGTACATAAAGCCCTGAAATCCTTAGATCAGAGAAAGCCTGCAGGTCCTGATCTTCTTGATCCCTGCTTTTTAATTATGGCAGCTGATTTCATAGCTGAACCACCTACATATCTGTTCAATCTAACCCTGGAATGTAATGAAATTCCAAAGATCTGGAAATCAGAATTTGTCCTACCACTTTTAAAAGGGGGAGATCCAACTCTGGCCTATAATTATAAAAAAATCTCAAAACTGTCACCCCTGGCGAAAATACTTGAAACCCTTGTTAGTGAACAGCTAAAAGAGTTTTTATACATATATAACTATATTTTATCAATGTACCAATCGGGCTTCAGGAAGAAGCATAGCACAATTACAGCAGCCATGATGAAGGTTTTAAATGATATCACTGAAGCCCTTGACAAAAAACAGCACGGGGTCTCACTTTGTATTGATCTCTTTTGATACAGTTGATCATGCTATACTAAGGCAGAGATTGTCGAGTGTAGGTCTTTCGGAGCATGCAGTTGCATGGTTTGCCAGCTATCTGTCTGATAGAACTCAGTGCACTCAATTTGATGGGCTCATGTCTGTTAAATTGTCTGTCTGTAATGGTGTGCCCCAGGGCTCTGTACTTGGTCCCTTCTTATTCACTATTTATATAAATACTTTAGACAAAAATGTGCAAACTGCGCAACTTTACTTTTATGCTGATGATACTGTTATTTATTGTTGTGCCTCGTCTCTCACAAAAGCTTTCCAGAACCTGCAAACTGCTTTTTATACTGTTCAACATACCTTGTGCCAATTGAAGCTTATCCTCAATACTGACAACTAAACTCATGGTGTTTTCTAAAGCAAGAAATAGACCTCTGAACCTTTCACCTATTACTACCTGTCAGGGCAATGAGATTGAGACTGTAACCTCATAAATATCTTGGAATTTTAATTGATGACGGCCTCTCTTTTAAATTGCATATTCAACGCAAAAAAATTAAGCTAAAGTTGCGATTTTATTTTAGGAATAAGGCCTGTTTTTCTTTTGAAACCAGGAGTAGGCTAGTATCAGCTACATTTATCCCTTTACTAGACTATGGAGATATTTTATATATGAATGCTACCGCTCAGTGTTTAAGGCCAATTGACACCCTTTACCATGAAGCATTGAGATTTATTTTAAACTGAAAAAAAGTTACGCACCACTGCAGTTTATATACAAGGGTTGGCTGGCCTTCTCTAGTGAATCGTAGGCTCAGTCACTGGTATACTTTTATTTACAAAGCCATTTTGGGTTTACTACCATTTTATTTGGGCATTTTTATTGTTCAGAAATGTAGTGGGTACCGTCTTCGTTCGCAGGACTTTATCCTGCTAACTGATCCAAATGTCCAAACTGAATTTGCTAAAAGGGCTTTTATGTACTCCGCGCCATCGGTTTGAAACGCCTTACAAAATACTTTTAAACTGAAAAAACTTGTCCCGATTGGTGTTTTTAAATCATTGATGAAGGATTTTGAGGCTGATTCCCTGACCTGTCTTATGATTTTTGTTATACTCTTGTGAATTCTATATTTTTTTACTAGATAACCTGTAGTTTTTCATGATGTCTGTCTGTAATTGTGTAATGACTTGGTGCTGCCTATCTTGGCCTGTACGCTCTTGAAAAAGAGATTTCAACTCTCAATGAGCCCTTCCTGGTTAAATAAAGGTGAAATAAAATAAATAAAATAAATTCTACAATGTAGAACATAGAATAAATAAAGTACAGTGGTTCCTCCTTTAAAAGTTACCGCGGGACTTAGAGGTACCCAGCCGCACGGCTTCATTTCTCCAGACCACCGCAAGGGGAAGTTAGAGCACTCATTATGCATTTGGGTCCCAAGGTTTTTATATGACCAATCATATCGAGTGGTTCCAACAACCAATTTTACACAAGTCATCCGTCCCTGTTGACTTTCTTCAGCAAAGATGGCTGACAAAACATAACGGTGGAAGCTAATTTAAATAATTATAACATCATAACAAGTCAAGCAAAACATGTACAATTAAGAGGAATATGTTAGTTAATGTAGAGACAAACGATTGTGCATATTTTTTTGTCATTAAGTTAATTTTGTGTCCAAACTTTTGACTGGTACTGTATGTCAATTGTGCCATGCTTTTTGACCAAGTTACTCATGGCCTCTAGTTTTTGTGTGCCAAATGAGAAAAAGGTTACCAAGCTCATGGCCTCTAGTTTTTGTGTGCTAAATGGGAAAAAGGTTACCAAGCTATGCTTGTTATTTGACCATGTCAGGAATTTGATGCCCCCAGGAATGATTTTGCTTGCCTGAAGTAGAGTATATTGTGATAAATTGCAGGCCACACTACTTGCCTAGAGAGTTTTCATGGCTGTTTATTTACCACCACAGACAGATGCTGGCACTAAGACCACACTCAGTCAGCTGTATAAGGAAATAAGCAAATAGGAAACCACTCAGCCAGAGGCAGCGCTCCTAGTGGCCGGAGACTTTAATGCAGGGAAACTTAAATCAGTTTTACCAAATTTCTATCAACATGTTAAATGTGCAACCAGAGGGAAAAACATTCTAGATCACCTGTACTCCAGACACAGAGACGCGTACAAAGCTCTCCCTCGCCCTCCGACCACAATTCTATCCTCCTGATTCCTGCTTACAAGCAAAAATTAAAGCAGGAAGCACTAGTGACTCGGTCTATAAAAAAGTGGTCAGATGAAGCAGATGCTAAACTACAGGACTGTTTTCCTATCACAGACTGGAACACGTTCCGGGATTCTTCCGATGGCATTGAGGAGTACACCACATCAGTCACTGGATTTATCAATAAGTGCATTGAGGACGTCATCCCCCACAGTGACTATATGTACATACCCCAACCAGAAGCCAACCTTTTTTTCATTTACAGGCAACATTCGCACTGAGCTAAAGGGTAGAGCTGCCGCTTTCAAGGTGCGGGACTCTAACCCGGAAACTTACAAGAAATCCTGCTATGCCCTGCGACGAACCATCAAACAGACAAAGCGTCAATACAGGGCTAAGATTGAATCGTACTACACCAGCTCCGACGCTCGTCTTATGTGGCAGGGCTTGCAAACTATTACAGACTACAAAGGGAAGCACAGCCGAGAGCTGCCCAGTGACATGAGCCAACCAGACGAGCTAAATCACTTCTATGCTCACTTCGAGGCAAGCAACACTGAGGCATGCATGAGAGAATCAGCTGTTCCAGACAACTGTGTGATCATGCTCTCCGTAATCGACATGAGTAAGACCTTTAAACAGGTCAACATACACAAGGCTGCGGGGCCAGACGGATTACCAGGACGTGTGCTCCGGGCATGTGCTGACCAACTGGCAGGTGTCTTCACTGACATTTTCAACATTGAGTCTGTAATACCAATATGTTTCAAGCAGACAACCATAGTCCCTGTGCCCAAGAACACAAAGGCACCCTGCCTAAATGACTACAGACCCGTAGCACTCACGTCTGTAGCCATGAAGTGCTTTGAAAGGCTGGTAATGGCTCACATCAACACCATTATCCCAGAAACCCTAGACCCACTCCAATTTGCATACCGCCCAAACAGATCCACAGATGATGCTATCTCTATTGCACTCCAAACTGCCCTTTCCCACCTGGACAAAAGGCACACTTATGTGGGAATGCTATTCATTGACTACAGCTCAGCGTTCAACACAATAGTACTCTCAAAGCTCATCACTAAGCTAAGGATCCTGGGACTAAACACCTCCCTCTGCAACTGGATACTGGACTTCCTGACGGGCCGCCCCCCAGGTGGTAAGGGTAGGTAACAACACATCCGCCACTTTGATCCTCAACACAGGGGGCCCCTCAGGGCTGCGTGCTCAGTCCCCTCCTGTACTCCCTGTTTACTCATGACTGCACGGCTAGGCACAACACCGACACCATCATTAGGTTTGAAGACGACACAACAGTGGTAGGCCTGATCATTGACGGGCCGCCCCCAGGTGGTGAGGGTAGGTAGCAACACATCTGCCACGCTGATCCTCAACATTGGAGCCCCCCAGGGGTGCGTGTTCAGTCCACTCCTGTACTCCCTGTTCACCCACGACTGCATGGCCAGGAACGAATCCTTATTAAGTTTGCAGACGACACAACAGTGGTAGGCCTGATCACCGACCAACAACGAGACAGCCTACAGGGAGGAGGTCAGAGACCTGGCCTGGTGGTGCCAGAATAACAACCTATCCCTCAACGTAACAAAGATTAAGGAGATGATTGTGGACTACAGGAAAAGGAGGGCCGAGCACACACCCATTCTCATCGACGGGGATGTAGTGGAGCAGGTTGAGAGCTTCAAGTTCCTTGGCATCCACATCACCACCAAACTAAAATGGTCCAAACACACCAAGACAGTCGCAAAGAGGGCACAACAAAGCCTATAACCCCTCAGGAAACTAAAAATATTTGGCATGGGTCCTCAGATCCTCAAAAGGTTCTACAGCTGCAACATCGAGAGCATCCTGACTGGTTGCATCACTGCCTGGTACGGCAATTGCTCGGCCTCCGACCGCAAGGCACTACAGAGGGTAGTGTGTACAGCCCAGTACATCACTGGGGCTAAGCTGCCTGCCATCCAGGACCTCTACACCAGGCGATGTCAGAGGAAGGCTGAAAAAATTGTCAAAGACCCCAGCCACCCTAGTCATAGACTGTTCTCTCTACTACCGCATGTCAAGCGGTACCAGAGTGCCAAGTCTAGGACAAAAAGGCTTCTCAACAGTTTTTACCCCCAAGCCATAAGACTCCTGAACAGGTAATCAAATGGCTACCCAGACTATTTGCATTGTGTGCCCCCACAACCCCTCTTTTACGCTGCTGCTACTCTCTGTTCATCATATATGCATAGTCACTTTAACTATACATTCATGTACATACTACCTCAAGTGGCCCGACCAACCAGTGCCCCCGCGCATTGGCTAACCGGGCTATCTGCATTGTGTCCCGCCACCCACCACCCGCCAACCCCTCTTTTACGCTACTGCTACTCTCTGTTCATCATATATGCATAGTCACTTTAACCATATCTACATGTACAAACTACCTCAATCAGCCAACTAACCGGTGTCTGTATGTAGCCTTGCTACTTTTATAGCCTCTCTACTGTATATAGCCTCTCTACTGTATATAGCCTCTCTACTGTATATAGCCTCTCTACTGTATCTAGCCTCTCTACTGTATATAACCCCTCTACTGTATATAGCCTCGCTACTGTATCTAGACTCTACTGTATATAGCCTCTCTACTGTATCTAGCCTCTACTGTATCTAGCCTCTCTACTGTATATAGCCCCTCTACTGTATATAGCCCCTCTACTGTATATAGCC
>QNTS01002263.1:179785-197508 GCA_003317085.1 Hucho hucho | reverse complement strand
CCACAGTGGTTTTTAACTTTCAGTAACTAAACCAAAACACACAGAGTAAGAAGGCTGATGTACACTGAAACAGTTAGCAAAGCATCTGTTTGTAGACTGTACTGTCTATTGTAGAAGTAACCAAACCCAACCAAAGCAGGGGGAAATGTGCTGCCCACACATCTGTGGATCTGTTAGGGTGGTATGCAAATTGGAGTGAGTCTAGGGTATCTGGGATAATGGTGTTGATGTGACCCATGACCAACCTTTCAAAGCACTTCATGGCTACAGACGTGAGTGCTACGGATCGGTAGTAATTTAGGCAGGTTACCTTAGTGTTCTTGGGCACAGGGACTATGGGGTCTGCTTAAAACATGTTGGTATTACAGACTCAGACAGGGAGAGGTTGAAAATGTCAGTGAAGACACTTGCCAGTTGGTCAGCACATTCTCGCAGTACACGTCCTGGTAATCCGTCTGGCCCTGCGGCCTTGTGAATGTTGACCTGTCTAAAGGTCTTACTCGCTGCGGAGAGCGTGATCACATAGTCGTCTGTAACAGCTGGTGCTCTCATGCATGTTTCAGTGTTATTTGCCTCAAAGCGAGCATAGAAGTAGTTTAGCTCGTCTGGTAGGCTCGTGTCACTGGGCAGCTCTCGGCTGTGCTTCCCTTTGTAGTCTGTAATGGTTTACAAGCCCTGCCACATCCGATGAGCGTCGGAGCCGGTGTAGTATGATTCAGTCTTAGACCTGTATTGACACTTTGCCTGTTTGATGGTTCGTCGGAGGGCATAACAGGATTTATTATAAGCTTCCGGGTTAGAGTCCCGCTCCTTGAAAGCGGCAGCTCTAGCCTTTAGCTTAGTGCAGATGTTGCCTGTAATCCATGGCTTCTGGTTGGGATATGTACGTACGGTCACTGTGGTGACTGCGTCATCGATGCACTTATTGATGAAGCCAATAACTGATGTGGTGTACTCCTCAATGCCATAGGAAGAATCCCAGAACATATTCCAGTCTGTGCTAGCAAAATAGTCCTGTAGTTACGAAAAAGACAGATACAAACTCTCTAGGTAGATAGTGTGGTCTACAGCTTATCATGAAATACTCTACCTCAGGCGAGCAACACCTTGATACTTCCTTAGATATTGTGCACCAGCTGTTGTTTACATGTACGCGTAGTCCGCCACCCCTTGTCTAACCAGACGCTGCTGTTCTATCCTGCCGACACAGCGTATAACCAGCCAGCTGAATGTTGATAATGTCGTCGTTCAGCCATGAAGATATTAGTTTTTAATGTCCCATTGGTAGTTTTCTTCGTAGGTCGTCGATTTTATTTTCCAATAATTGCACGTTAGCTAGTATGGTGGAAGGCAGGGGGGTTCATTCGATCGCCTACGAATTCTCAGAAGGCAGCCCGATCTCTGTCCTCTTTTTCTCCGTCGTCTCTTCACGCAAATGTCAGGGATTTGGGCCTGTTCCCGGGAAAGCAGTATGTCCTTCACGTCGGGCTCGTCGGACTCAAGCTTCTGCCAGTTCGTGGTGAGTAATTGCTGTTCTGATGTCCAAAAGTTATTTTCGGTCATATAGGTTAAAAATAAGTTACAAAAGAACACAAAAAATGAACATTAAAACACAATTGGTTAGGATCACGTAAAACGTCAGCCATCTTCTCCAGCGCCGTCTTCTTTGAGCAGTAGATTATGTAATCTCTATTGCACTCCACACTGCCCTTTCACACCTGGACAAAAGAATATTCATTGACTACAGCTCAGTGTTCAACACCATAGTGTCATCAAAGCTCATCACTAAGCTAAGGACCCTGGCACTAAACACCTCTTTCTGCAACTGGATCCTGAATTGGCTGCCCCCAGGTGGTAAGGCTAGGTAACAACACAGCCGCCACTTTGATCCTCAACACGGGACCCCTCAGGGCTGCGTGCTCAGTCCCCTCCTGTACTCCCTGTTTACTCATGACTGCACGGCTAGGCACGACTCCAACACCATCATTAAGTTTGAAGACAACACAACAGTGGTAGGCCTGATCACTGACAACGACGAGACAGCCGATAGGGAGGAGGTCAGAGACCTGGCCGGGTGGAGCCAGAATAACAACCTATCCCTCAACGTAATCAAGACAAAGGAGATGATCGTGGACTACAGGAAAAGGAGGACCGAGCACGCCCCCATTCTCATCGACGGGGCTGTAGTGGAGCAGGTTGAGAGCTTCAAGTTCCTTGGCGTCCACATCACCAACAAACTAACATGGTCAAGCGCATCAAGACAGTCGTGAAGAGGGCACGACAAAACCTATTCCCCCTCAGGAGACTGAAAATATTTGGCATGGGTCCTCAGATCCTCAAAAGGTTCTACAGCTGCAACATCGAGAGCATCCTGACTGGTTGCATCACTGCCTGGTACGGCAATTGCTCGGCCTCCGACCGCAAGGCACTACAGAGGGTAGTGTGTACAGCCCAGTACATCACCGGGGCTAAGCTGCCTGCCATCCAGGACCTCTACACCAGGCGATGTCAGAGGAAGCGCCAAAAATTGTCAAAGGCTCCAGCCACCCTAGTCATAGACTGTTCTCTCTGCTACCGCACGGCAAGCGGTACCGGAGCACCAAGTCTAGGTCCAAGAGGCTTCTAAACAGCTTCTACCCCCAAGCCATAAGACTGCGGAACAATTAATCAAATGGCTACACAGACCCTTTTACGCCTCTACTACTCTCTGTTATAATCTATGCATAGTCACTTTAATAGCTCTACCTACATGTACATATTACCTCAATGACCTCGACTAACCGTAGCCCCCCGCACACTGACTCTGTAGTCTTGCTATTGTTATTTTACTGATGCTCTTTAACTACTAGTTACTTTTATTTCTTATTTTTATTCCTATATATATTTTTTTACTTTATTGTTGGTTAGGGGCTTGTAAGTAAGCATTTCACTGTAAGGTTGTATTCGGTGAATGTGACTAATAAAACTAGATTTTATTTCCTTTGAATAAGGCAACTGTTTGTTCTCTTTATGGTAGATGTAATGCAAAGTTGACTGTGAAAGGGAGTGCAGTGAAAGGAGAAACACAGTGGTAGGCATATGCAATGTTTTGCAATGTTGCACCCCAATGAATAAGCAAGTGGTGTTTGACTGGGGCTCAAAGTGATGTTTCCTCAACGTGATGTTTGCTCATCACCACATAAAAAGTATATTTTTTTGGGCCAGGCCTCAGAGGTGGAAACACAAAAGGCAACATCTTTGGGCCAAACACTTGTGCAAAGCCTGACAAGGGAAATGCACCACAACATTGCCAAGCAATATAAAAAATGATGATAAAAATCATTGTTGATGTCATCCAGATTATTCCCCTTCTAATCAGGAGGCTCTGAAACTCCCGGCAGTGTCTGAACTCCCTAGGTCCTCAGTGCCATGGTGGTGATGAGCAAATACACATTAGCCTAGTTGTTTTGAGTGTGGAGTACAAGATTCCTGCTTAAGTCACTGAACTGAACAAGGCACTGTTTTGCAATTGCATTTAATTGTTTTACTGCTAATTGACTTAAACAGATGCAGAACCCCCAGTTGAGTAACTCTGCTGTACTCTAGGCTTCAGCCCGCTGTTTGTACTTGATTGTTTCATGTACTGTTCTTTTGAGTTACAACTCTCCACTCTCCTTTCATAGCAAACATCACGCAGGCACGCACTCTCTCTCACTCACTCACTCACTCACTCACTCACTCACTCACTCACTCACTCACTCACTCACTCACTCACTCACTCACTCACTCACTCACTCACTCACTCACTCACTCACTCACGTACTCACTCACTCACACAGACACACACACAGGCACGCGCCACATATACACAGGTGAAGCCCAGAGAGGGCAGCCATTTCCATACATGCAATTCACCTTATTCAGCGAGTGAGCCGAGGAGCGGCAAGGCCACCAAACAATTAACGGATTGGCAGAATAAGTAACCAGCCTCAGCGCTGCACACCGTTACAAGTAAACAACACCCAATTAACCTAACAAAGCAGGCCTAATTTGAATACATGTTTCTTATTTACATAAGCGATATGCTTGTTTTTGAAGAAAGAATCTTTTAGATTTATGATAGCATAAAGACATCATTCTTTATCTGTCTTTTAATCATAGGCCTGCCTACCGGTTGTCATGGTACACGTCTTGGGAGTTTGTTGTTGTAGTGGCCATATAAAATATTCCTTCCTATCTGTATTGATTTAATTGTTGGATAAGCAGGAGTACGGTCACTGCATCCTCCTTTCAAAGCACTCTTACCATCTTAGGCCCTGTTAAAAAAAATAAGTCTCATGAAGTATGGATTTTCTGATTAGTTTAGATTGCTTGTGAAGCATCTCAGTTAATAGTACATTTTTGTGTGCATCCCAAATGACACTCTTTTTAACCAAAAGTAGCGCACTATATAGGGAATAGTGTAATTTGGGATGATCCTCTATAAGTTGGGACAGAATTCTCTGGAACGGACACATCTCAAAAGCATCCCGCTGACAAAACTATGTATCCTACATGTAGCTGAGGACAATCCTCCCACAGGACCAGATATTTCAATCATTAATAGAAACCCACTGATCCAAAGGAGCTCAGTTTACCCACATGGCTTTACGTCAAGCACATAGACGTAGGTCTATTTGCATGTCGTAGTGATAGAAGTCTAAGCGTGTGTGTCGCCCTTCAAGTTGGTTTGCAGTCTATATTGTGTATGAGAAGATCAGATTTGGCACCAAACAGATTCCGTCACTATAAACTGCATCATTATGAAACTAATAAACACAGCAACCATTCAGAATCATTTGTTGATTCATAGTAAAAGCATTTCAACCCTGAGTCAGTACAGTCATTTATCAGCTGTTTTACAACACACACACACACACACACACTTATCTGTGATAGATATTATACATTCATATGAAGGTGAAGGGGAAAATCATCTGATCCATGCAGCAGTAGAATCATGTCAAAAATGTATGTCATCTCTGTACTCCGTGTGGGGCCTATGAATGTTATATATTGAATCACTTCTTCTGAATGAACATTTCAATAGGCTGTGTAAATTGTGGATGAATGCAGGGAGGGCTGGGTGGATTTGTCTCCTCCTGACTCAGCTCTCCTGTGCCGCTTTACCCACTTCAAGGGAACAAAACAGGATTTGCTAGATAGCTATATTGCTGTGGTAGTCGGTCAAACTACCGCAAGGCCTGATTCATACAGAGGTGCTCACACACACACACACACACACACACACACACACACATTTCAGACCGAGAAGAGGCATGTTTGGGCACCCCACATGTTTCTAGAGGTGCAGAGCCAGAAAGCAGCGCTTCATGGTGTCATCCATGCTTCATTCATAATAAGAACAGAGGCTCACTGCATGAGGCTCACTGCATGAGGCTCACTGGAATAGGCACACTGCATGAGGCACACTGCATGAGGCTGACTGGATGAGGAACACTGCATGAGGAACACTGATGTAGAGGAGCAATTGACGTCACGGAAAGTGGGGCACTTAGTTTTCTATAAATGTACTTTTCCATTCATAAAACTAAGTGCTCACTTTTCTGCTCCACATGTATTAATAATTTGTTACTTTTTCACTTGCTGACTATTACCTTTGTGTGTAACCATGCTTCAGAGCTGTACCTGGGTTCCAACATGCAACCCTTGTGAGGTGAGATCCTAAAACCCGAGCCACAGACTTCTGCATATCATACACTTTACGTTTTGTATATACTGTATGTACATAAAGGCCGTGTTCAAGAGCATCACGGGTAAATTGTGACCGACTGAGCTACAAATAATATTGAGCAGATATTTATGATGCTAGGTCATTTGTAGATCTTGACTCACCTTTAAAGTCGGCTGCAATGTGGAACGCTCCCATTGAGAATCGTCCCCAGGTAAATATGTAACACACAAGGTCCCATGGTTCATTAAGAGACTCTCAATTGGTTTTGCTAACTCCTCCTACCTCCGTCCTCTCCTCGCCTCTATTTTTTAAAAGTTCAAAGGTGATTAAGGAGAGGAGGCGAGGAGAGGAAATGTGGAAACAAATGCGCTTGTATGAAATTAGACTTTCCTTGTCCACTAGCACATCAGGCAAATTACGTTTACATAGGAGGCACAGGAGGATGGCACCTTAATTGGGGATAACGGGCTCGTGGTAATGTCTGGAGCGGAAATCGGTGGAATGGTATCAAATACATCCAACACATGGTTTCCAGGTGTTTGATGCCATTCCATTTGCTCCATTCAGGACGTTATTATGAGCTATCAGCAGCCTCCTGTGATAGGAGAAATCCCAAAATATGTGTGAAGTGTTCAAATAAATTTTGCTAGTTGTGGCAGACATTTTATGAATAAAACGATAAGTTGCATATCCTTTTCAAAGGTGTGAAAAGTTTTTCTCCTGCTACAAAACAGCTGATTCAATGGGGGGGGCGCGTGTCAGATATCAGAAATTTTTCTGTTTGCCTACTAACAAATTGACACGCTCCACGACCACAGAGAATCTCCCTTAGAGATGTGTATTGACTGTGGGCTCCGCCCCGGTCACTCCCTAGCCATTTCCATAGCCACTTTCTGGTTTGAGTGAAACAGGAAGTAAGTGTGTCAAGAAACAGGAAGCCATCTGACTACAGATATGTGGTCAGAAAAGGAGCCTAGTTTTCTCACTCCATACAAGTGAGAATATTCTCGAATACTTTTTAGGGATATTAGGCTAGTGGCCAATCCTCAAAAAAGGGCTTTCGTTTTTGAGATAACCCTACCCGGGGTAGAACAAAACACAACCATGTTTTTTCACATCTGTCTCCCATTTATGAAATGGATAGTTGTGAAGAAAATATTTTACTGCAAAAGTAGTTAAATTGGTAGATTTTGTAACACACCCACTAACCTCAAAATGTGCAAATGTACTCAATGGTCCTGCCTGACTAAAAACAGTTAAACGTTTCTTTGACGTGCCTATTGTAATCAGCTCTAAAGAAAAACCTCACTAAACTCAGTAAGTGCAGAATAATGCCTGGCTGGAGGGGGGTAGGCCACATAAGCTCATGTAAACAAATTTTGCAAGATCTGATACTGCTAAAATGTTGAATGTAAGTAGTCAATTGTCTGTTCTACGTACACAAATAAACAGCATTAGGATATCTTTAATGCGTTTTGGAAATATAGACCTGGAAACACAGAGATACAACAGGCAGAATTCAGAAATATGAACTATCAATATTTATGATGAATGTAAGCTTTACTTTTTGATAGCTGATTGATAAACAACTTTCCGAGTAAAATTTGCTCTCAATCAGTGGTTTACCTTCCTGCCTGACAAAAATACATACAGTTACACATGTTTTATGATGATGTGGCTATTGTAATATAATCGTCTCTAAGGAAAATAAGTGTGTTGAGTGAAAACTGTAATTTTATTTTTCGCTCAGCCGCTTGTAATTACGTTATGGCGTCATAATTACATCCAAACACCATTCTCTGCATACAAGAAAATGCAGCAGACTGCTTGGCATGGCAACACCAAGTATTCTACATTATGGTGTATCGGGAGGATGCAGCCACACGTGATGACAAGCGCGTAAGGCAGGTGTTCACTACAATAAACCAAACCAACCTGACACTCATTGACAAGAAATGCCATCAACTTATGAATGGTCCTTCGCATGTCATAGGAATTGTGCCTATCCAATGTCAATGCCATCCTGAATCTCCCAGTCTGCTCTGGAGTTGCCTTACATGTTTATGACATTATGGTGTATCGGGAGGACAAGCTCATATGGCAGGTGTTCACCACATTAAACCAACACACCTCTCCAATATAAATCCCATCCTGCTTCTCCCAGAACTGACCTCGATAGGCCCACTCCAACATCAGTCCCCCCCTCTGGCAGTTGATTTACATTTACAGCACTCCGTGTCAAAGGAAGGCCAAGAAGACCATCAAGGACATCAGCCACTCAAGCCTCGGTCTTCACTCTGCTACCCTCTAGCAGACAGAGACGGTACAGGTGCATCTAAGCCCGGGACTGAGAAACAGCATCTCCAGGCCGTCAGTCTGTTGAACAGCCATCACTAGCCGGCTCCTTGCCCGGTACTCTGCTCTGCACCTTGAAACAAATGCCCCATGTATATGGAGTCATTGAATGCAGGTCACCTCATATTGTGTTCATAAACTGTTGTTTATTCATGTGGATGTACAGGTAACTGCCAAAATAAAGGAAACACCAACATAAAGTGTCTTAATAGGGCGTTGTGCCACCAGAACAGCTTCAATGCACCTTGGCATAGATTCTACAAGTGTCTGGAACTCTATTGGAGGGATGCGACACCATTCTTCCTTGAGAAATTCCATAATTAGTTTTGTTGTTGATGGTGGTGGAAAACACTACCTCAGGCTCCGCTCCAGAGTCTCCCATAAGTGTTGCGTTGAGCTCTGGTCTGAGATCTTGCATATGGTTACATTGTTTTCATGCTCATCAAACCATTCAGTGACTAATTGTGCCCTGTAGATTGGGGCATTGTCATCCAATGGGGGCATAGCCATGGTAGCCAAAATAATGGCCTGCCCAGCATTTGTATACATGACCCTAACCATGATGGGATGTTAATTGCTTAATTAACTCAGGAACCACACCTGTGTGGAGCACCTGCTTTCAATATACTTTCTATCCCTCATTTACTCAAGTGTTTCCATTATTTTGACAGTTACATGTATATACTGTATTCTTGACATAGCTCATCCTAATATACCTACTACTGTACATACCATTTTCCTTCCAAATGATATACTGTCTTTACACATCACATATTTACAGTGCATTCGGGAAATTATTCAGACCCCTTCACTTTTTCCACATTTTGTTACGTTACAGCCTTATTCTAAAATAGGTTAAATTGTTTTTTTTCCCCCCTCATCACTCTACACACGATACCCCATGATGACATCACAATACCCCATGATGACATCACGATACCCCATGATGACAAAGCAAAAACTGGTTTTACATCAAGCAAGGTCAATACACATAAATATTCAGACCCTTTACTCAGTACTTTGTTGAAACACCTTTGGCAGCGATTACAGCCTCAAGTCTTCTTGGGTATGATGCTACAAGCTTGGCACACCTGTATTTGTGGAGTTTCTCCCATTCCTCTCTGCAGATCCTCTCAAGCTCTGTCAGGTTGGATGGGGAGCATCGCTACACAGCTATTTTCAGGTCTCTCCTGAGATGTTCGATCAGGTTTAAGTCCGGGCTCTGGCTGGGCCTCTCAAGGACATACACAGACTTGTCACGAAGCCACTCCTGCGTTGTCTTGGCTGTGTGCTTAGGGTCGTTGTCCTGTTGTAAGGTGAACCTGTGCCACAGTCCGAGGTCCTGAGTCTTCATCAAGGATCTCTCTGTACTTTGCTCCATTCATCTTTCCCTAGATCCTGATTAGTCTCCCTGTCCCTGGCACTGAAAACATCCCCACAGCATGATGCTGCCACCACCATGCTTCACCGTAGGGATGGTAATGGCCAGGTGATGATTGGTGCCTGGTTTCCTCCAGACGTGATGCTTGGCATTCAGGCCAAAGAGTTCAATCTTGGTTTCGTCAGACCAGGGATCTTATTTCTCATGGTTAGAGTCCTTTATGTGCAATTTTGGCAAACTCCAAGCGGGCTGTTGTGCCTTTTACTGAGGAGTGGCTTTCGTCTGGCCACTCTACCATAAAGGCCTGATTGGTGGAGTGCTGCAGAGATGGTTGTCCTTCTGGAAGGTTCTCCCATCTTGAAAGAAGAACTCTGGAGCTCTGTCAGAGTGACCAAGGCCCTTCTCCCCTGATTGCTCAGTTTGGCCGGGCGGCCAGCTCTAGGAAGAGTCTTGGTGGTTCCAAACTTCTTCCATTTAAGAAAGATGGAGGCCACTGTGTTCTTGGGGACCTTCAATGCTGCAGAAATATTTTGGTACCCTTCCCTAGATCTGTGCATCGACACAATCCTGTCTCGGAGCTCTACGAACAATTACTTCAACCACATGGCTTGGTTTTTGCTCTGACTGTAACTTCTGTTTCCAACTCAACCCTCAAACACCTAGATCCCCTGATCGCAGCTCACTCTCCAGATCCCAATCACCTGAATTCTAATCACCTGTTCACACACCTGTATGTCATTATCACACACTATTTAGTTCAGTTCTTTGCACCCCATCACTGTGAGGTATTGTTTGTTTTGTGACACACGTCTTTCAGAGCTCTGTTTTTCCCGTGATTTAATCCTCCTGTGTATGATAGTTTTTGCCTGCCTCACTAACGATGCCTTTTGCCTATTCCCTGCCTATACTTTAGCCTATCGGATTTCCTGTTATCTACCTATTGCCTGGTCTCCTGGACTAAGTTCTAGCCTTTTCCCTGCCTGTACTGTTGCCCTTTTGGACCTCCTGTGTATGACCTGCCTGCCGCTGGACCCAGCTACCTGCCTCCTCTAGTGGTCCTTTTCAATAAACACCTGCTGCGCCCTGAGCTTGAAACCAGCTCTTTGTCTCCCCTCATGTTCATTACACTGACATGCACTGTCGACTGTGGGACCTTATTTAGACAGGTGTGTACCTTTCCAAATCATGTCCAATCAATTGAATTTTCCACAAGTGGATTCCAATTAAGTTGCAGAAACATTTCAAGGATGATCCATGGAAACAGGATGCACGGAGCTTAATTTCAAGTCTCCTAGCAAAGGGTTTATACATTTGCAAACATTTTTAAATACCTGTTTTTGCTTTGTCATTATGGGGTATTGTGTGTAGATTGACGAGGGAAAAGATTTATCAAATTTTGATTAAGTCTGTAGTGAAGGGGTCTGAATAATTTCCAAATGCACTGTATATTCTGGATTCTGACACACGTTAATATATCTACTCTGGATTGTTAATTGGACTCGTTCTGTCATTTCTTGTTTAGATGTTTTATTATTTGTGTATTTTCTAGACATTCTACTGTTAGAGATAACATAACGTAACATAAGCATTTTGCTGCACCTGCTATAACACCTGCAAATCTGTGAACGCGTGAATGTTTATTTGACTTTGGTTTCATTTAATAAAGACGGCCATGCCATGGAACTGGACTGCCACATGTCACGAGGCCATTCAACAGCCAAAATGCCATCTGGAAGGTGCATTGCCCTCATGTACCTATTTTGCTACAACCCATGGCTGACCAGCCCATGTGACACCTGAACTGGACTTGCATGTGAAGAATGAGCTCTCATGCTATGGCGACTCAAGCATTGGTCTGGGAAACTGTTCAGTAATCCCAGTATCCATATAAAGACATAATGCCATCTTCCAGATGGCAAACAAGAGGCCCCCCTAGGATGGTCAAACTTAAATAAAAATGCTGTATGTGATTGTGTATGGTGGCTGGGGATTGCCTGTGAGATAGTAGTCTTTGTGCACCATGCTTGATCAGTTCCGCCACCTACGCAACCCCTTGACTTTCCATCAAAGCCAAGGGATCATTTTCAATTGTATATGTGTTTGAGCTGTTTGATGTCTCAGTACACTTGTTTTCCTTAGAGCCGATTACAAAAAGCCACAACATCAAAAGATGTGTAACTCAAAGCCCAGTGATCATTTTCAAATGTATACTGTATGTGTGTGGAGCTGTGATACTTCACTCATAACCAACGCTTCCAAACATTTATTTTAATTTCCGTTTAATGTACGTAATCTCCAAAAGTAATGATTTATCATGAGAAGGCAATAAACAATAACTAGTAATGCTGCATACTCCAAGAAAAGGTTAAAATCGCACATTTCTGGTCAAATTAGTTATACATTGCTGAGTCCAAATATATACTTTTTCCCCACAAAAGGGCTTTATTACAGACAGAAATACTCCTGAGAACCCCTCTGCCCCTCCTCAGACGATCATGCAGTTGAAGAAGCCGGATGTGAAGGTCCTGGGCTGGAGTAGTTACACGCGGTCTGCGGATGTGAGGCCGGTTGAACGTTCTTCCAAATTCTCTAAAACGACGTTGCAGACAGCTTATGGTCGAGAATTTTACATTAAATGATCTGGCAACAGCTCTGGTGGTCATTCCTGCAGTCAGCATGCCAATTGCAAACTCTCAAAATTTTAGACATCTGTGGCATTGTGTTGTGTGACAAAACTGCACATTTTAGAGTGGCCTTTTATTGTCCCCAGCACAAGGTGCACCTGTGTAATGATCTGTTTTATCAGCTTCTTGATATGCCACACCTGTCAGGTGGATGGATTATCTTTACAAAGGAGAAATGCTCATTAACAGGGCTGTAAACACATTTGTGCTAACAAATTTAGAGAAATAATCTTGGATCTTTTATTTCAGCTCAAACATGGGACCAACACATTACATGTTACGTTTATATTTTTGTTCATTATAGTATAATCAAATTATAAAACCACTAACTATAAGATTTCACCATTCCTTATAACTGTAAAATACAAATGTGTATGTTAAGTGTTAGAGAAAATGTGCATATTTTCTAAAGGTCTCTCTTGATCAAAGCGTCTCCCCCCAATCGCTGTGAACGTCTCACATAGGTTTGGGTTGGTTTCCTGAACTCGTTAGGAACTATTTTTGTTTTGTTTGAAATCTCTGAATTATTTTTAGATTAATTGCTATAAATCGATCTCTGAATGTGCTGCAGTGATGCAACCAGTCTCTCTTGCTGTGCTACGATGTAAGGATTACAGGCACAGGCTTTGCCAGTGGCTGTGACATAGCGTTCAGCCAGGAGTTGATGGACAGTCGGAAGAGCGAATGAAATCATAGGAGAGACCAGCTTCAAGTGGTTTCAGATTTCACATCCTAGTCACACAGGCTCAGAAAATATAGTACGGTGTCCGTGAGAGCCAGGGCAATTGCTCAATGTATGCCATTTCCATCTACGGTGATCACAGATCGATTTCTAAGCGGAAACGTTTTAACCACATTTGCCATAAAATATTTTTTACACAACAATCCATTTCATAAATGGGAGACAGATGTGAAAAAACATGGTTGTGTTTTTTTCTGCCTCAGGTAGGGTTATCTAAAAATGTTGGAGGCCTTGCCAGTAGCCTAATCTTGCAGTGATTCTTCCGAACACTACTTTACTTTGGATTATAATGCAGACTAACAACTGAGCAGGGAAAATCTTTCCTTATTTTATTTCTTGCTGGATTTTGGGACTGAACTGAATGAAACATTTACTTGTATTAGAGTACAAAGACATTGTTGCTCAACTAAAACAGACTTGATTTTGCATTTCCATTTGTGACTCAGAGACTGAGCCTATCTATACTGTATGTTTGAGATGATTTTGGGGAATATAGTTTGATTCTCTATGCCAGCTGATTCAGTTGTGAATACACATCATTCTTTAAATGACATGTGTGGCCTCCCTAACAGTGTTGGGTGCTAACTAAACTCAACTAGTGGACCACATTCTATACCATCACTATTACCATAAAAAGACTAGCTATCCCTTTAACATGCTGGCTTCGTCCTAAACTCTAGCTAATTGTGTCAGAGTATGTTCTGGCAGTGTTTCAAAGCGCTTTTAACTTTTAATGTCCTAACCCTCTCTGGCTGAGTTGACGACTGAGTAGTTCAGGAGAGCCACAGCCCATATACACACCCTCCCCCAGGCCCCCCCACTCAAACGGAAACACACACACACGACCTTGGCATCTCTCTGGCGAGCCCTAGCTGTTCTTGTTTATTGGAGAGAAAGAGTTGAGTTGGCCTCCCGTTGAGTCTCAGCTCACTACAGAAATTTAAATTAGGCATTAATTCTTGTTCCGGGCAGCAGGCCTTTCTTTCCTAAAGCTTCTGCCGCTCCTCTAGCCTGGCTAAGCTAAGCGTGCTGTGGGGACTATGTGTTTTTATGAAGGCCATTACTTCTAATGCACACCGGCTGTGGATACTGGTATACATAGAGGAAAATGCACAGGGAGAGGAAAGGAGGGGATGGGGGATTCTAATGTGTTGGTTGCTATAGTCCCACCTGTTTACTCCTAACACCGAGAGAGAGCTACACTGAGTGTACAAAACATTATGAACACCTGCTCTTTCCATGACATAGAATGGCCAGGTGAATCCAGGTGAAAGCTATGATCCACTTGTTAAATCCACTTCAATCAGTGTATATGAAGTGGAGGAGAGGTTAAAGAAGGATTTTTTACCCTTGAGACAATTGAGACATGGATTGTGTATGTTTGTCATTCAGAGGGTGAATGGGCAAGACAAAATATTTAAGTGCGGGGTATGGTAGTAGGTCCCAGGCGCACCGGTTTGTGTCAAGAACTGCAGGATTGCTGGGTTTTCATGCTCAACAGTTTCCTGTGTGTATCAAGAATGGTCCACCAACCAAAGAACATCCAGCCAACTTGACACAACTGTGAGAAGCATTGGAGTCGTGTGGAAGGCTTTCGATACCTTGTCGAGTCCATGCCCTGACGAATTGAGGCTGTTCCGAGGGCAGAAGGGACGGGTGCAACACCATTTTAGGAAGGTGTTCTTAATGTTTTGTACACTCAGTGTATTTTGACAAACTCCGTTGCACAGATCAGTGAAGTTGTTTGGGCAGGTAACAAACTCCAGTTGCTCCACCTGTTGTTGTTTTCTTTAGCGGTTCACTGGCATCCTCCTCTCCTCTCCTCCCTCCCTCCCTCCATCTATAGAGCATCTGTGCTGAATTGACTTCTCCCACCGAAAAGCATGAAAAGAGCATCTTGAAAAGGCTCCACTTGGCTGCCTACTAGGCAAAACAAATTAGGAGTTCACAACTTCAAAAGAGCTCCCAACAGCAACCCCTTCGCTCCTGCCAACGGTGGTTCTTTCCAAAGACAGACAGGCAGCCAGGCAAGGCAGTGAGAGGATTTTTAATAAGGAGGAGTCTCAATCAGAGCCCCTGCAGAGTAAAATGGTGGATGTGAATCTACTGTATGGGATGTCCGTATTTATGGGTAAGCTATACAGTAGCTCCATTTTTTTAGTTGTTGATAGTGAAAACGTTTGTAGGAAATGTTGTGACGAGATAACAAGCTAATTACACTGAACAGAAATATACACGCAACATCTAAGGTGTTCGTTTCATGAGCTGAATGTCCACCAGAGCCGTTGCCAGATAATTGAATGTTCATTTCTCTACCATAAGCTGCCTCCAACTTCATTTTAGAGAATTTATCAGTACATCCAACAGGTCTCACAACCGCAGACAACGTGTAACCATGCTAGCCCAGGACCTCCACAGCTTCTTCACCTGGTAGATTGTCTGAAACTAGCCACCCGGCAGCTAAAGAAACTGTGGGTTTGCACAACTGAATAATTTCTGCACAAACTGTCAAAACCGTGTCAGGGAATGTCAACTATGTATGTGCTTGTCGTCCTCACCAGGGTCTTGTCCTGACAGCAGTTCGGTGTCGTAACCAACCTCAGTGGGCAAATGCTCACCTTCAATGGCCACTGGCACGTTGGAGAAGTGTGGTCTTAACGGATGAATCCTGGTTTCAACTGTACCGGGCAGATGGCACACAACGTGTATGGCATTGTGTGGGCGAGCGGTTTGCTGAAGTCAGCGTTGTGAACAGAGTGCCCCATGGTGGCGGTCGGGTTATGCTATGGGCAGTCATAAGCTACGAACAACAAACACAATTTCATTTTATCTCTGGAAATTTGAATGCACAGAGATACCGTGAAGAGCTCCTGAGGCCCATTGTCGTGCCATTCATCCGCCAACATCACCTCATGTTTCAGCCATATAATGCATGGCCCCATGTCGCAAGGATTTGTACACAATTCCTGGAAGCTGAAAATGTCCCACTTCTTCCATGGCCTGCATTACTCACAAGACGTCACCCATTGAGCATGTTTGGTATGCTCTGGATCAACATGTATGACAGTGCATTACAGTTCCCACCAATATCCAGCAACTTCGCACAGCCAATGAATGGCGCCGGAGTGGATGGCTGACGTTTTACATGCTCCTAACCAACTGAGCCATTATTTAATTTTTTTGCGTTGTTAGTAACTTATTTTTGTACTTATTTTGTACATAATGTTGCTGCTACCATCTCTTATGACCAAAAATAACTTCTGGACATCAGAACAGCGATTACTCACCTCAATCTGGAAGAAACTTTTTCCTTTAACGAGTCCGACGAGAAAGATATACTGCTTTCCCGGGAACAGGCCCAAATCCCCATCATTTGTGTGAAGAAAAGACGGGGGGCAGAGGTTGGGCTGCCTTCTGAGAATTCGTTGGCGAGCGAGTAGACTCCCACTGCCATCTGTTCCATTGGCCAACGTGCAATCATTGGAAAATAAAATCGATGACCTACGATCAAGATTATCCTACCAAAGGGACATTAAAAATGTTAATATCTTATGTTTCACCGAGTCGTGGCTGAACGATGACAGAGATAATATCGAGCTGGTGAGATTTTCCATGCACCGGCAGAACAGAGAAGCTACGTCTGGTAAGTCGAGGGGTGGGGGTACCTTATGATAAGCTGTAGACCACACTATCTACCAAGAGAGTTCTCATCCTATTATTCGTAGCAGTCTATTTACCACCACAGACCGATGCTGGCACTAAGACCGCACTCAACCAGCTGTATAAGGCCATAAGCAAACAATGCTCATCCAGAAGCGGCGCACCTAGTGGCCGGGGACTTTAATGCAGGCAAACTTAAATCCATTTTAGCTCATTTCTACCAGCACTCTCCACACAGAGAGATGCATACAAAGTGCTCCCCCACCCTCCATTTGGCAAATCTGACCATAATTATATCCTCCTGATTCCTGTTTACAAGCAAAAACTAAAGCAGGAAGTACCAGTGACTCGCTCAATACGGAAGTGATCAGATGACACGGATGCTACGCTACAGGACTGTTTTGCTAGTACAGACTGGAATATGTTCCGGGATTCATCCAATGGCATTGAGGAGTATACCACCTCAGTCATCGGCTTCATCAATAAGTGCATTGACGACGGCGTCCCCACAGTGACCAAACGTACATATCCCAACCAGAAGCCATGGATTACAGGCAACATCCGCATCGAGTTAAAGGCTAGAGCTGCCGCTTTCAAGGAGCGGGACACTAATCCGAACACATAGGAAATCCCGTTATGCCCTCAGACGAACCATCTGCAAAGCGTCAGTACAGGATTAAGATTGAATCCTACTACACCGGCTCTGACGCTCGTCGGATGTGGCAGGGTTTGAAAACTATTACGGACTACAAAGGGAATACCAGAGACGAGCAACACTGAAGCATGCACGAGAGCACCAACTGTTTTTGACCCACTGTGTGATAATGCTATTGGTAGCCGATGTGAGCAAGACAATTAAACACGTCAACATTCAGAAAGCCTCGGGGCCAGACGGATTACCAGGACTTGTACTCAAAGCATGCGCGGACCAACTGGAAAGTGTCTTCTCTGACATTCTCAACCTCTCCCTGACCGAGTCTGTAATACCTACATGTTTCAAGCAGACCACCATAGTTCCTTTGCCCAAGGAAGCGAAGGTAACCTGCCTTAATGATTACCGCCCCGTAGCACTCACGTCTGTAGCCATGAAGTGTACCCCCTGTATATAGCCTCCACATTGACTCTGTACCGGTACCCCCCTGTATATAGTCTCCACGTTGACTCTGTACCGGTACCCCCTGTATATAG
>QNTS01002263.1:126315-138029 GCA_003317085.1 Hucho hucho | reverse complement strand
CAAAGATCATATCACCTCCATCCTACCAGACACCCTGGACCCACTCCAATTTGCTTACCGTCCCAATAGGTCCACAGACGACGCAATCGCAATCACACTGCATACTGCCCTAACCCATCTGGACAAGAGGAATACTTATGTAAGAATGCTGTTCATCGACTACAGCTCAGCATTTAACACCATAGTTCCCTCCAAGCTCGTCATTAAGCTCGAGACCCTGGGTCTCGACCCAGCCCTGTGCAACTGGGTCCTGGACTTCCTGACGGGCCGGTCCCAGGTGGTGAGGGTAGGAAACAACATCTCCACCCCGCTGATCCTCAACACTGGGGCCCCACAAGGGTGCGTTCTCAGCCCTCTCCTGTACTCCCTGTTTACCCATGACTGCGTGGCCAAGCACGCATCCAACTCAATCATCAAGTTTGCTGACGACACTACAGTGGTAGGCTTGATTACCAACAACGACGAGACGGCCTACAGAGAGGAGGTGAGGGCCCTCGGAGTGTGGTGTCAGGAAAATAACCTCTCACTCAATGTCAGCAAAACAAAGGAGATGATCGTGGACTTCAGGAAACAGGAGAGGGAGCACCCCCCTATCCACATCGAGGGGACAGTAGTGGAGAAGGTGGAAAGTTTTAAGTTCCTCGGCGTACACATCACGGACAAACTGAATTGGTCCACCCACACAGACAGCGTGGTGAAGAAGGCGCAACAGCGCCTCTTCAACCTCAGGAGGCTGAAGAAATTCGGCTTGTCACCAAAATCACTCACAAACTTTTACAGATGCACAATCGAGAGCATCCTGTCGGGCTGTATCACCGCCTGGTACGGCAACTGCTCCGCCCACAACCGTAAGGCTCTCCAGAGGGTAGTGAGGACTGCACAGCGCATCACCGGGGGTAAACTACCTGCCCTCCAGGACACCTACACCACCCGATGTCACAGAAAGGCCAAAAAGATCATCAAGGACAACAACCACCCGAGCCACTGCCTGTTCACCCCGCTATCATCCAGAAGGCGAGGTCAGTACAGGTGCATCAAAGCTGGGACCGAGAGACTGAAAAACAGCTTCTACCTCAAGGCCATCAGACTGTTAAACAGCCATCACTAACATTGAGTGGCTGCTGCCAACATACTGACTTAAATCTCTAGCCACTTTAAACATAGGAATTGGATGTAACAAATGTATCACTAGCCACTTTAAACAATTTTGTATATAATGTTTACGTATCCGACATACTCATATCAAATGTATACACTGTACTCTAAACCATCTACTGTATCTTGCCTATGCCGTTCGGCCATCGTCCCAAATCTCTAGCCACTTTAATAATTATAATTGGATGAAATAATGTATCACTAGCCACTTTAAACAATGCCATTTATATAATGTTTACATATCCTACATTACTCATCTCATATGTATATACTGTACTCCATACCATCTACTGCATCTTGCCTATGCCGGTCAGCCATCGCTCATCCATATATTTATATGTACATACTCGTATTCATTCCTTTACTCTTGTGTGTATAAGGTAGTTGTTGTGAATTTGTTAGATTACTTGTTAGATACTACTGCATGGTCGGAACTAGAAGCACAAGCATTTCGCTACACTCGCATTAACATCTGCTAACCATGTGTATGTGACAAATAAATTTGATTTGATATATCCTGCAGCTACATTTATTGTAGCTGGGGATTTTAACAAAGCCAATTTGAGAACAAGGCTACCTAAATTCTATCAGCATATCAATTGTAGCACTCGCGCTGGAAAAACCCTGGACCATTGTTACTCTAATTTCAGCGATGCATGCAAGGCCCTCCCCCGCCCTCCTTTCGGGCAAATTAAATCACATTAAATTTTATTTGTCACGTGCCAAATGCAACAGGTGAAATGCTTATTTATAATCCCTTAACCAACAATGTAGTTTTAGAACTTGTTAGGGCTAGGGGGCAGAATTCCTAGTTTCCGCCTGTCTGACGTGCCCATAGTAAACAGGCTGTTGTTCAGGCCCAGAAGCTAGGATATGCATATAATTGGTACTGTTGGATAGAAAAGACTCTGAAGTTTCCAAAAACCGTTAAAATTATGTCTGTGGCTATAACAGAACTGATTTGGCAGGCGAAACCCCGAAGGAAATCCGACCAGAAACAAACTAAATTTCAGCTCCCATGCTCTTATTTTGAAAAGATATTGAAAACCATTGAATCCGTCCACCATTTTCCTATTCATATGTCTTCCCCTATTTGGTAACAGTCTATTATTGAAGGCTTTGGGCTTGTATTTTGAAAAATGAATTAGTATTTTCACTTGGAGAGACGAGAGCCCCGGAAGAAAAACACTGTTTAGGCTCGCTCTGGGGAGAGCACAGGCATGGGAATTTGCTTTCTCTATTGAACATAGTTCTTTCCGCGTGAAATTTTATCGTTTATTAACATTTTAGACAACCTAAGGATTATACAGAGTGTTTGTTTGACAAAAATAGACGAAGTTTACCGGGGTGGATTACTGTGGATTTCTGAATTCAATGGCACCATCTAAACAGCGTTTTTCGGATATAAATATTGACTTTATTGAACAAAACGAACATCGGTTGTGTAGCTGGGACTCTCCTGGTTGCAAATATCAGAAGATCTTAAAAAGTAAGTGAGTTTTTGTATCTTTAATTTGTGATTTTGTGTCGCCAGTGCTGGTTGAAAAAGCTATTTTTGTGTGAGGTGCTGACCTCAGATAATCAAATGTTTTGCTTTCGCCGTAAAGCCTTTTTGAAATCTGACAACACTGTTAGATTACCAAGACTCTAAGCTTTGTAACCATATGCAACACTTGTATTTCTATTAATGTTAAATATTCCGAATTTTTATTCTGAATTTGGCGTGCTTTGTTTTCTGCGTTTTTCTGGATTTTTTTGTTGTTATTCTGTCTCTCACTGTTCAAATAAACCTACCATTAAAATTGTAGACTGATCATTTCTTTGTCAGTGGGCAAACATACAAAATCAGCAGGGGATCAAATACTTTTTCCCTCACTGTATATTAACTTGGGGACAGGTCGAAAAGCATTAAACATTTATGGAAATGTAGCTAGCTAGGTTGCAGTTGCTAGCTAATTTGTCCTGGGATATAAACGTTGAGTTGTTACTTTACCTGAAATGCACAAGGTCCTCAATTAATCCATACATAAAACGGCCAACCAAATAGTTTCTATTCATCTCTCCTCCTTCCAGGCTTTTTCTTCTTTGGACTGTATATGGCGATTGGCATCTAACTTTCATAGTTACCATGACGACTGACCAAACTCAGTTTCTCTTGCTTTGTCTGCTCTATTCAGTATTATGTCTCTCTGATAAGCTACCCAGGAAAGGGCTGAAAATAGCCCATGTTAATATATGAAGCCTTCAAAATAAGGTTCATGAAATCAATAACTTGCTAACATCAGATAACATTCATATATTAGCCATTTCTGAGACTCACTTAGATAATTCATTTGATGATACATCAGTACCAATACAAGGATATAACATCTATAGAAGTGACAGGAATGCTTATGGCGGAGGTGTTGCTGTATATATTCAGAGCCATATCCATGTAATGCCTAGAGAAGATCTTATGTCAAGTGTTATTGAAGTGTTGTGGTTGCAGGTTCACTTGGCACGTCTAAAGCCTATTGTTTTGGGGTGTTGCTATAGGCCACCAAGTGCTAACAGTCAGTATCTAAATAATATGTGTGAAATGCTTGATAGTGTATGTGATGTAAACAGGAGAGGTCTACTTTCTTGGGGACCTGGATATTGACTGGTTTTCATCAAGCTGTCCTCTCAAGAGGAAGCTTCTTACTGTAACCAGTGCTTGTAATCTGGTTCAGGTTATTAATCAACCTACCAGGGTGTTTACAAACACTACAGGAACAAGATCATCCACATGTATCGATCACATTTGTACTAATACTGTAGAACTTTGCTCTAAAGCTGTATCCGTACCCATTGGATGCAGTGATCACAATATAGTGGCTACATCCAGGAAAGCCAAAGTTCCAACAGCTGGGTCTAAAATAGATCATACAAAAGATTTTGCTGTGACTCTTATGTGGATGATGTTAAAAATATTTGTTGATCTGATGTGATTAATGAGGAGCATCCAGATGCTGCACTGAATGATTTTATGAAAGTGCTTCTTCCAATTATTGATAAACATGCACCTGTTAAGAAACTGACTGTTAGAACTGTTAAGGCTCCGTGGATTGATGAGGAATGTAAAAACTGTATGGTTGAAAGAGATGGGGCAAAAGGAGAGCCTAATAAGTCTGGCTACACATCTGACTGGCTGACTTACTGCAAATTGAGAAATGATGTGACAAAACTCAACAAAAAGAAAAATAAACTTTATTTTGAAGCCAAGATCCATGATATAAGAATGATGGATTTTTTTGTTGTTGAGTACTTTAAAGACAAATTCAACTCTTTCATCGAATCTGATGGCTTATTCATCACAAAACCATTTGATGTTGCCAATTATTTAAATGATTATTTAATTGTCAAAGTGGGCAAACTTAGGCAGGAAATGCCCACAACGAACAGTGAGCAATTGTATTCATGCATAAAAAAAACAAATAATGAAAAGAAAAGCAGTCCAAGTTTGACTTTTGTAAAGTTAGTTTGGGAGATGTGGAAGAATTATTGTTATAGATCAATAATGACAAACCTCCTGGCATTGACAACTTAGATGGAAAGCTACTGAGGATGGTAGCTGACTCTATAGCCACTCCTGTCTGTCAGATGATAACACACAGTCACTCTGGACAGACACAAGCATTAGAGATCTGACATGCTGTATGGGATGAAAACGAGACCATTTTTCAGTCTGATCAACTGTTAAAATTGCCCCACCGCTCTGGGAACTGCACCAGTCTGCTTGCAGTTGTCATTTATCGTCAGGTATGTGGATGATCAGGGCTTCATTCAGGAACGTTTCTTGGGATACATTGATGTGTCAAGTGGGCGAGATGCGCAGTCTGTGTTTGACTTAATGAATTTTGAGATGTCTGAGTTTAACTTCATAGAGAAACTTGTTGTTCAAACCTACAATGCCGCAGCTGTAATGGAATGTATCTGCGATTTGTATTTACAGCTAAGTCCCCTCCTTTTCCCTGATTAAGAGGTGATGACTACTCCACTCCACTACCATTGTCATCTTCCTCCTGACATGAACTGAAGCCACCTCTCATGTGCCCGCTCATCCGCTGGCACATTGAATGTTTCCCCTCCAAGCACTGTGAGTACTCCTGTCAATTGTCTCTCATTACCGTATGTAGATTCAATCAATTACACAGTCACATTATTACACATCAATGATTTTACTCCTTGCTTGGACTAACTCATTCTTAGCTCTCTGTAGTGTGTTGTCTTACAGTCTTTTGTCTTCCCGGTCAAATCCTGTCCTGCACTGGTCAAGCCTCTGAACACCTCAACTCAAGCCTCATACCCTCATTCAATCCCTCTCATTCCCATTCCCCATAGTATTGTACTTTAAAATGTCTTTATTATAAGCTTTAGATTCAAACAATTAGTTTTTTTTTTTAAAATACACTTTGTCGCCTCTGTGCGTTCCGCGCCTATACCGTGGGTCTCCCATCCTCCTCAATATGTCAAGTCACCAGCCACCACTGGTTTACATATCTTGCATTACTCAACTCATATGTATATACTGTATTCTATACCATCTATTGCATCCTAGCCTATGCCGTTCTGACATCGCTCATCCATATATTTATATATATATACACTCTTATTCCATTAGATCTGTGTGTATTAGGTAGTTGTTGTGGAATTGTTAGATTACATGTTAGATATTACTGCACTGTCGGAACTAGAAGCACAAGCATTTCACTACACTCGCATTAACATCTGCTAACCATGCGTATGTGACCAAGAAAATGTGGTTTGATTTGAATGTCATTCCGATACATTACTGTCAATGCGATCTCCCACATGTGCACAGACATGACAGTGTCTAGTGAATCTAAAATGGGTTAGTGTTAGTAGGGGGACTGGAGAATGACAGAGTACAGGATCACTAGCTTGACATATCCTCATCTGTCAGCCCTCTCAGATCACTGCTCTGTGGATGGGTGGAGAGGGAACAATAGCAGTGCAGCAGGCAAGGGCATCACAAACAGCAGTATGCTTCAGGCCTAGACATTGATCTCAGGTCAGTTTGCATTCCTCCCACTAACGCTTAAGGTTGCGATCTGTGTGTAGGCCAGCTGATCCTAGATCTGTGCCTAAGGGCATTTTCAACCATGAGCAACAGCTGTAACATCTGCCCCTGCATTATGATTGATAGGGGGCTTCAAAGAGCAAGAGTAAGCTAGTGCTTACTAATTTCTGCTTTGATCCTTCCCCCTATTGTCTGGCCTCTGCCCAACCATCCCTGTTTCTCCTAGATCTCTGGCTCTGGGTAAGAATAGAACAGACTTCACATTAATCATTTACAGACAGAAGTTTCTGAATGACTAGATGAGCCAGAAGAGCAGCAGTTTGAGCAACAATACAGAATACAGTACAGCAGATTGGGATCTGTTAAGCTGGGATAGATGGAGATGCTCACTAAGGATGCTGAGGAATTTGGGAAATTTTTGGGGGGTTCGTAAAATTTTTCAAAATATATGTTATAGTACTTTAATTCTCATACCATCTGGGGTTGAAGATACATACAGTACCAGTCAAAAGTTCAAAGGTTTGGACACACCTACCCATTCAAGGGTTTATTTTGACTATTTTATACATTGTAGAATAATAATCATGTAGTAACCAAAAAAGTGTTATTTTATATTTGAGATTCTTCAAAGTAGCCACCCTTGCCTTGATGACAGCTTTGCACACTCTTGGTATTCTCTCAACCAGCTTCACCTGGAATGCTTTTACAACAGTTGAAGGAGTTCCCACATATGCTGAGCACTTGTTGGCTGCTTTTCCTTCACTCTGTGGTCCAACTCATCCTAAACCATCTCAATTGGGTTGAGGTCGGGTGATTGAGGAGGCCAGGTCATCTGATGCAGCACTCTCCTTCTTGGTCAAATAGCCCTTACACAACCTGGAGGTGTATTGGGTCATTGTCCTGTTGAAAAACAAATGATAGTCCCACTAAGCACAAACCAGATGGGATGGCGTATCGCTGCAGAATGCTGTGGTAGCCATGTTGGTTAAGTGTGCCTTGAATTCTAAATAAATCACTGACAGTGTCGCCAGCAAAGCACCCACACACCATCACACCTCCTCCTCCATGCTTCACAGTGGGAAACACACATGCAGAGATAGTCTGTTCACCTACTCTGCGTCTCACAAAGACACAGCGGTTGGAACCAAAAATCTCAGATTTGGCCTCATCAGACCAAAGGACAGATTTCCACCGGTCTAATGTCCATTGCTCGTGTTTCTTAGCCCAAGCAAGTCTCTTATTATTATTATTGGTGTCCTTTAGTAGTGGTTTCTTTGCAGCAATTCATTTGTTTAACACGTTTTTGGCTGCTACATGATTCCGTATATGTTATTTCATAGTTACGATGTCTTCACTATTATACTACAATGTAGAAAATAGTAAAAAATAAACAAAAACCCTGGAATGATTTGGTGTGTCCAAACATTTGACTGGTGCTGTACTTAGTATGAGACTGACATTCTACGATGACAGCCAGGCAGTAAATGTATTCTTTAATCATGTCACTGGCATTTTCTCTCTTTGGTGCAGCTGAGAGTGAAGTTTTTACTCAGTGCATTAGATAGTGAACTCTCTCTCTCTCATAGCCGTTACCTCCAAGTGTGTCATGCCCTTCTAGAGAATTATCTATGTTCCAGCTGTATAATTCCTTCTACACTGTGGCGATGGCTCTCCCTGTTTTTATGTACTGTTGGAGAATGTGATGCCTTGTAGCAGATATTATCTGTATTCCTGAAGGGCTGCAGGCCAACGTGTGCAGCGCCGTGGACGGTCTGAGTGTTATAAATTAATCACTGCGAATGTGACAGGGGGTCATAAAAGGAGAAAAACACAGAGAGAGAGAAAAAATCTAGAAGTGATAAAAATGGATTGATGCCTGGGTCTGAGCCGGTGCAGACGGCTCGTACCCACTGTTGATCAGGACTACAGTGATGATGTGTCTCACCTCTCTCTCCCCCTCTTCCTCGCTCTCTCTCCCTCTCTCTTGCTTTATCTCTCTCTCTCTCTCCCGTTCTCTCTCACGCTATCTTTCTCTTGCTCTCACTTCCGTTCTCTCTCTCTCTGTCTATTCCAGCTCACCCTACTCTCCCCTCTCTACTCCACCACTAATAAATCCTATTTAGACTCTCATTTTGACCCTTCAATCATCCCTGGCTATTGGGCTTATAATAACACTCTGCATTGGGATGGGAGGAAGGGAGAGCACGGGAACGTGTGTCGCCATCCGCAGACCACGGCTCTGCTGTTGTTCCCGGGGTTATTAATTGTTTAAGAGATAATTATCTCATTACAGTGGACCGAGGAATGGGGATGGCATGGGGTTACTGTGAATAATGCTGAGTTCCCGCTTTCCTGATTAATTGTGAAGGAAACGACGGGGCCACATATGATATGATCAATTACAGGAGGGGTGGAAAAGGGCCAGATGATCAATTACAGGAGGGGTGGAAAAGGGCCAGATATTCAATTACAGGAGGGGTGGAAAAGGGCCAGCTGATCAATTACAGGAGGGTGGAAAAGGGCCAGATGATCAATTACAGGAGGGGTGGAAAAGGGCCAGATCATCAATTACAGGAGGGGAGGAAAAGGGCCAGATCATCAATTACAGGAGGGTGGAAAAGGGCCAGATGATCAATTACAGGAGGGCGGAAAAGGGCCAGATGATCAATTACAGGAGGGAGGAAAAGGCACAGATGATCAATTACAGGAGGGATGGAAAAGGGCCAGATGATCAATTACAGGAGGGGAGGAAAAGGTCCAGATGATCAATTACAGGAGGGGAGGAAAAGGGCCAGATCATCAATTACAGGAGGGGAGGAAAAGGGCCAGATCATCAATTACAGGAGGGGAGGAACAGGGCCAGATGATAATAAAACCTTTTAACCTACAGTGTGCTGCCTGAACATGTGTTCCCTATGTTTAATGGGTTTTACAGGAAATACACAAGGTTTAAAAGGGATACAGGCTATAGGCCAGAAGGCTCTGTGATGAAAGGGAGAAGGCCTATCTTATATTCCATTTAATTCAAACACTCACCATGCAACACAGATGAAATACTGTTAATATCACAGAAAGAAAATAATTGTGTATTAACTAATTACATTTGTAGAAATGAGAACTAATGTACTGACCGCAGAACTATGACGAGAATACGCCTATCCCCACATTCCCTATAATGTATATTGCATTGCTCTAGAGCTCTGAACGTGTTGAAATCTCCTCTCCTGCAGCGGTGCCAACACACCAGCAGCGTTTAGAGATGAGCACCATAATTCATGAGAATAATTGGGGCATTTAAACCAAACCTGGGACCCATCCAGAGCAGACAGATACAGGTCAGAGTGGTTAGCCTTTAGGGGAGGAGAGAGAGAGGAAGGAGGGGGAAAGAGAGAGGGACAGCGAGAGAGAGAGAGCAAGAGATTGAGAGAGAGCGAGTGAGAGGGAGAGAGAGAGAGAGAGAGAGAGAGAGAGAGAGAGAGAGAGAGAGAGAGAGAGAGAGAGAGAGAGAGAGAGAGAGAGAGAGGCAGGTGATGACAGATCTGTTCCCACAGAGGGTTGTGATTGACTGAGCCTCTCTCTCTCTCTCTCTCTCACTCTCTCTCTCACTCTCTCTCTCTCTGTCTCCATCCTGAAGCCTGGATTCTCACAGCAGAGAGCCAGGAGCTGCAGCACGGGTCAGACTCACAGCAGAGAGCACGGTCAGAACACACAGCTGGCACCGATATGTCACAATATAGTGGGAGTGTATGCATATGTTCCAATACATACAGTACATAAACATGTTCACAACACAAATTCATATTCCTTTGGAAAAAGGAATTTGAGTGTCATCTGAATATGCAGTGGGGTCAGAAATTATTGGCACCCTTGCTAAAGATGAGCAAAAAAGACTGTATAAAGTAAATAATACCAATACTGAGCTGTATTGTATACTATATAGAAAAGGGAAATTATATTATTTTATACTAATAAAATTGCGTTATTTATTGATTATGCCCCAAAATTGCCCTCCCTGGAAGCCTGTGTTTCAGGCATAAGGAAGTGGATGTGGGCAAATGTTCTACTTTTAAACTGGGACAAAACAGAGATGCTTGTTCTAGGTCCCAAGAAACAAAGAGATCTTCTGTTGAATCTGACAATTAATCTTGATGGTTGTACAGTTGTCTCAAATAAAACTGAAGAACCTCGGCATTACTCTGGACCCTACAAAGCATTACATGGGCTTGCTCCTACCTATCTTTCCGATTTGGTCCTGCCGTACATACCTACACGTATGCTACGGTCACAAGACGCAGGCCTCCTTACTGTCCCTAGAATTTCTAAGCAAACAGCTGGAGGCAGGGCTTTCTCCTATAAAGCTCAATTTTTATGGAATGGTCTGCCATCCATGTGAGAGACGCAGACTCGGTCTCAACCTTTAAGTATTTATTGAAGACTCATCTCTTCAGTGGGTCCTATGATTGAGTGTAGTCTGGCCCAGGAGTGTGAAGGTGAACGGAAAGGCACTGGAGCAACGAACCGCCCTTGCTGTCTCTGCCTGGCCGGTTCCCCTCTCTCCACTGGGATTCTCTGCCTCTAACCCTATTACAGGGGCTGAGTCACTGGCTTACTGGTGCTCTTCCAGGCCGTCCCTAGGAGGGGTGCGTCACTTGAGTGGGTTGAGTAACTGACTTGATCTTCCTGTCCGGTTTGGCGCCCCCCCCTTGGGTTGTACCGTGGGGGAGATCTTCGTGGGCTATACTCGGCCTTGTCTCAGGATGGTAAGTTGGTGGTTGAAGATATCCCTCTAGTGGTGTGGGGGCTGTGCTTCGGAAAAGTGGGTGGGGTTATATCCTGCCTGTTTGGCCCTGTCCGGGGGTATCGTCGGACGGGGCCACAGTGTCTCCCGACCCCTCCTGTCTCAGCCTCCGGTATTTATGCTGCAATAGTTTGTGTCGGGGAGCTAGGGTCAGTCTGTTATATCTGGAGTATTTCTCCTGTCTTATCCTGTGTCCTGTGTGAATTTAAGTATGCTCTCTCTAATTCTCTCTTTTTCTCTCTTTCTTTCTCTACTTCTTTCTTCCTTTCTCTCTCTCGGAGGGCCTGAGCCCTAGGACCATGCCTCAGGACTACCTGGGCTGATGACTCCTTGCTGTCCCCAGTCCACCTGGTCGTGCTGCTGCTCCAGTTTCAACTGTTCTGCCTGCGGCTATGGAACCCTGACCTGTTCACCGGACGTGCTACCTGTCCCAGACCTGCTGTTTTCAACTCTCTAGAGACAGCAGGAGCGGTAGAGATACTCTGAATGATCGGCTATGAAAAGCCAACTGACATTTACTCCTGAGGTGCTGACCTGTTGCACCCTCTACAACCACTGTGATTATTATTATTTGGCCCTGCTGGTCATCTATCAACATTTGAACATCTTGGCCATGTTCTGTTATAATCTCCACCCGGCACAGCCAGAAGAGGACTGGCCACCCCTCATAGCCTGGTTCCTCTCTAGGTTTCTTCCTAG
>QNTS01002263.1:87604-107866 GCA_003317085.1 Hucho hucho | reverse complement strand
ACATCACAATACCCCATAATGACATCACAATACCCCATAATGACATCACAATACCCCATAATGACAAACAAAACCAGGTTTGTAGAAATGTTTGCTAATATTAAAAAAATATTTGTATGACATTTGCATAAGTATTCAAACCCTTCACTCAGTACTTTGTTGAAGCACCTTTACCAGCGATGACAGCCTCGAGTCTTCTTGGGTATGACGCTACAAGCTTGGCACACCTGTATTTGGGGAGTTTCTCCCATTCTTCACTGCAGATCCTCTCAATCTCTCAGGTTGGATGGGGAGTGTCGCTACACAGCTATTTTCAGGTCTATTCAGAGATGTTTGATCGGGTTCAAGTCCGGACTCTGGCTGGGCCACTCATGGACATTCAGAGACGTGTCCCGACGACACTCCTGTGTTGTCTTGGCTGTGTGCTTTGTGTCGTTGTCCTGTTGGAAGGTGAACCTTTGCCCCAGTCAGAGGTCCTGAGCGCTCTGGAGCAGGTTTTCATCATAGATCTCTCTGCACTTTGCTCCGTTCATCTTTCCCTCGATCTTGACTAGTCTCCCAGTCCCTGCCGCTGAAAAATATCCCCACAGCATGATGCTGCCACCACCATGCTTCACCGTAGGGATGGTGCCAGGTTTCCTCCAGATGTGACGCTAGTGATTCAGGCCAAAGAGTTCAATATTGGTTTCATCAGACCAGAGAACCTTGTTTCTCATGGTCTGAGAGTTTTAGGTGCCTTTTGGCAAACTCCAAGCGGGCTGTCATGTGCTTTTTACTGAGGAGTGGCTTCCATCTGGCCTGATTGGTGGAGTGCTGCAGAGATGGTTGTCCTTCTGGAAGGTTCTCCCATCTCCACAGAGGAACTCTAGTGCTCTGTCAGAGTGACCATCAGGTTCTTGGTCACGTGCCTGACCAAGGCTTTTCTCCCCTGATTGCTCAGTTTGGCCAGGCAGCCAACTCAAGGAAGAGTCTTGGTGGTTCCAAACTTCTTCCATTTAACAATGATGGAGGCTACTGTGTTCTTGGGGACCTTCAATGCTGCAGACATTTTTTGGTACCCTTTCCCAGATCTGTGCCCCGACACAATCCTGTCCCGGGTCTCTACGGACATGTCTTGGATTTTTGCTCTGATATGCACTGTCAACTGTGGGACCTTATATTGACAGGTGTGTGCCTTTCCCAATCATGTGCAATCAATTGAATTTACCACAGCTGGACTCCAATCAAGTTGTAGAAACATCTCAAGGATGATTAATGGAAACAGGAAGCACCTGAGCTCAATTTCGAGTCTCATAGCAAAGGGTCTGAATACTTATGTAAATCAGGTATTTCTGCATTACCCCCCATTATGGGGTATTGTGTGTAGTTTTTTTATATAATCCATTTTACAATAAGGCTGTATTGTAACTGAATACTTTCCAAAGGCACTGCATGTAGCCTGAGAAATACTTTTCATGAAGTCAATAATGCTAACATGAATATATTGGCCATCTCTGAGACTCACTCAGATAACTCATTTCATGATACAGCAGTAGTAATACAGGGATATAACATCTACAGAAGAGACAGGAATGTTTATGGGGGAGGTGTTGCTGTATATGGTCAGAGCCATATTCCTGGAAAGGGTAGAGAGCATCTCATGTCTAATGATGTTGAGGTGTTGTGGTTGCAAATTCACCTGCCTCATTTAAAACCTCTTCTTTTGGGGTGCTGCTATAGGCCACCAAATGGTAACAGTCAATATCTGGAAATATGTGTGCAATAATTTTCATGTTATCCAGAGCTGGTTAGGCTGTTTTCATGTTATCCAGAGCTGGTTAGGCTGTTTACATGTTATCCAGAGCTGGTTAGGCTGTTTTCATGTTATCCAGAGCTGGTTAGGCTGTTTTCATCTTATCCAGAGCGTTGGTGACTGTAACTGTGCTGCTGGCAACAATTGAATTACGCTTTGTTGTACTGCCACCGGACATATTCAAGGGGTGTTGAGCGTTATTCTGCGCTCTGGCGCACTAAAACGAGAGTCTTTTGTTAAGAAATGTAGCTAGATAGCTAGCTAGGTAAACAATGAATCCCAACGCATGAAGTAACATTAGTTAGCTAACAGAACACAGAACAAATTAAACCACTTTGTCAAAATTAGAAACGTGTAATATTGGAGTAGATAGCCAGAGCGAATTTACCAGCTAGTATGTCTATCAACAGTTGCAGTGACATTCTATTAAAATGGATACTTGCATGGAATCTTTTGTTGAGACATGTAGCTAGCTAGCTAGCTAAACAATGGACCACAATCACAGCTCATGACGTTACTACCCTGCATGAATCTGCAGGTAGCTAACCAACCAGGTTCTATGGCTATAACTAGCCAAGCAAATGTGTCTGAGATATGAAGAATAAGATCATACACAACGTTAGCTAGCGACCCAGCCAGCTAACGTTAGCTAGCTACAGTAAAATTGAAATTAAACCACTTTCTGTCAATGTGAAACTTGTAATATCTGAAAATGTAGCTAGCTAGACTATCTTACCAGTATACATCATGGTTGGACGTGTCTCCTGTCTGATGCCATGCACGGTTGCCCTTAGGCTTAATTTGACGATGTAATCCAGACAGGTGTTTTCTCCATCTCCTTAGCTATCATACTCGAATTCCACTGATTTCAAAACTCAGTCCTCCAGAATGTGGACAGCATACACATAACGATAGCGTTCACCAGCCAGATAGCTAACAGTACACATTAATTTAACATTAGGTTTATGCTGTTTTACCACGCGATACGTTTTTTTAAAAAGCCGAGTTTGACACGATTACCTAGACATACTGACCAGCTCCAATAGACAGACGAGTGCTATATGGCAGCCAATCCAAACTCACCTCTTGGCATGTCCAGCCCACTCATTATCTCAGCCAATCATGGCTAGCGGGAAGGTTGCTCCCCTTTTCTGTGGCTAAACCAACTAGGCTCGTAATTTAACTATTTTATTCATATTTACAGATGGCATACAAGTTTGATATTAAGGCACATGGAAGTTCACATGTTCGAGAAGACATTTCTGGCCAAAACGCATTTTGATAAAAAACATTCAAACAGCTCTTCTGTGAAGTCGTGACTTGCGACATAAGCCTAGTTTCAGGAATCGGATCACATGTAGACTGGTTCTCATCAAGCTGCCTGATCAGGAGGAAACTGCTCACTGTAACCAGTGCCTGTAATCTAGTTTGGGTTATTAATCAACCTACCACAGTGTTTCAAATAAAATAAAATCAGATTAAGTTGCACTGAATACAACTAGTGTAGACTTTACCATGAAAATCTTTCTTATGAGCCATTCCCAATAATGCAAATTAAATAAAATACAATCGAATGGAGCTACAGTATATACAGGGAGTAGCAGTACCAGATCAATGTGCAGGGGTACAAGGTACTTGAGGTTAATATGTACATGGCAGGGTAAAGTGAATAGACATCAGGATCGATAATAATAAGAGAAAAATAAAGAGCAGAGTAGCAACAGCAAATGAGTATAAAAAAGTGTGTTTGTGTGTGTGTGTGTGTGTGTTGTGTTGGTATGCATGTGTGCCATGTGTGTGTATGTGAATGTGTTTGTGTTTTGTGTGGGAGTGTCAATGTAGCTCCATATAATTGAGACATGGATTGTGTATGTGTGCCTTTCAGAGGGTGAATGGCACACAAGACAAAACATTTTAAGTGACTTTGAACAGGGTGTGGTAGTAGATGCCAGCGCTGTTGGGTCTTTCACGCTTAACAGTTTCCCGTGTGTATCAACAATGAAGAATAGTCAACATAATATTCTCTCATGCTTGCTCAAACGCTAAGCACGGGTCCTATTACTGCAACTTTCAAATGTACAAACGTGTATCTGAAACACAACCACACACATCAGCAACCATCGTTTTATATAGCTTAATAACTCAAGACCGATATTGGTCTCCACTAGGCTATGACGTACGCGTCAAGTGTATCGTAAGGTCAACATTGAGTTTAATTGTTACCTGGGGTGGTCTAGCATTTATGGCTGCTGCCTTCAGAATGCACATATAGGCCTACTTTGTCGGTGTGGGTTTGATTCCAGCCTGTGCCCTTCTGGCACAAAATAACTCAATCCCTCGATGTACGTGATTTAGTTACACATTTCAAATATGGACATTCCAGGGATATTTTACCCCTGATCTTGATAAGAATTGACCGTACCAGACACTTTTGGATAACAGAAATACGAAACAAAATGATAACAGTAGGCCACACCAACATTAGTTTCCATTCATGTCGGGTAAATTACCACAGTAGATTTATCATGGTAAACAATGAAATACTTTATTTCTATTTTACGGAATGCTTGTCAAATAGATAAATCGCCCTTAGTCTGTTCCAAAATTTGTAATTTGTTTTGATTTACAATGTCAACCAAATGGTGAACAAACGTATCTTGAAAGACTTTGGTTGCAAGCAGGACTAGGGGTAACACCGACATCATAGCGGTAATGAGGTGACCAATAATGGTTGCAATTGAGATCAGCTGTGTGGGTGAATTTAGCACGTATTGACGGTTTAACGAGACATCAGCTGGTGATAATCTAGTGCCATTGATGGTTGCTCTAGGTCCCTTGTTATTGGATTATATTCAAATAGGCTACATAATGAAAGTTGTGAAAACCAATAACAGTCTACTGTGTTTCCCTGGCTGAGTTGATGAGCTGATTTGGGCCATCAGTTGATTGACCGATGTAGGCCTACCGTAGAACAATAAAATTTACCCCAGTGTGGATGCTAGTCCAAGTTTTATAGTTAGGCTGTGTATAACTTGTTAATATAGTTCTGGTCTTGTATGGATTGAAAGCCTGTATTGTTTGGCTTTAATATTTCATTTCATAAAGCTGTCAAGATGTAAATGCATTTGAACCAATTCAAAAGATGATTTTGTTGAGCTGAGACACTTTTCTTTGATGACTATTCGTTTTTTGAAATAAATGCATTTAACTTATTGGCCAAATGTAAGCTCTGGCCGGTATCGCCCAGCACCGGGCTTGAACCCCTCAGACCACTGCTCTACAGCACTTCACAACGCTCTAGCAAGCACTAGGAATACTGATTATTACATAGGCACGTCGTTTTTAATTATTTTGTTTTAACCTTCCTCAAACCATAGCCCTAACCTTAACCACTTGGAACTAATGACTAAACTGTTAACCTTTGAGTTGTTTCTGTTTTAACCCTGCAACCACACAGAATTAACCCTGTAACCACACAGAATTAACCCTGTAATCACTGTCAAAGGGCAGTGGGCTGGATACAAACCAATGCTGACTCTGGCATATGTGTGCTGGGGTCAGTGGCTGTAACCACTGGACCACACAGGCACTAAGGAAGCCAATCATTTATTCTGCATATTGCTTGCCTTCAAAATATAATAATAAAACAATCAAATGAAAATGATTTTCCCTAATGAAAAAAACATCTACCCTATGCCAATGTGAATTTATTATAATCCACATAAGAATTCACATGATACACTGTAGCCTGCACGTAGCTATACCCGCAATAACGTCTGCTAAATATGTGTATGTGACCAATAAAATGTGATTTTGATTTGATGTAGAGTGCCTTCAGAAAGTATTCAGACCCCTTGACTTTTTCCACATTTTATTTTGTTACGACCATATTCTAAAATGGATTAAATAAAAAAAATCCTCAGTAATCTACACACAATAACCAATCCTGTTTCCGTTGCTTATCCTTTAGATGGATCATTATCGCCCAGTTGGGAGGCTAGCACCATCTGATCAGACCACATCCCCAAATCCATCCCTGCGTACAGGCATCTGGGAAAGGAAAGTTGTCATTTTTGCTACACGTCTAACGAAGGAGTTTGCGTCCAGCCGTTGGTTTAAATGTTACATTTTGTTTTACCTGTTTGGAAGTACGGCGAGTCTGACGTGCCCAAAGTAAACTGCCTGTTACTCAGGCCCAGAAGCTAGGATTTGCATGTAATTGGTAGTATTGATAGAAAACACTTTGAAGTTACTAAACTGTTAAAATAATGTCTGTGAGTATAACAGAACTGATGATGCAGGCGAAAACCCAGGGAAAAACCATCCGGAATCTCTTTTTTTTTAGCTCCCTGTCCATTCTTATCTAACTAGGCAAGTCAGTTAAGAACAAATTCTTATTTACAATGATGGCCTACTCCGGCCAAACCAGGACAACGCTGGGCCAGTTGTGCGCCACCTTATGGGACTCCCAATCATGGTCTGATGTGATACAGCCTGGACTCGAACCAGGTACAATAGTGACGCCTCTTGCACTTGCGATGCAGTGCCTTAGACCACTGCGCCACTCGGGAGCCATTGACAATGGACTGGTAAGAGCAAGTGCCGCCTGAGTTTGCGTCAAGCCGAGACAAACATTGCAGGGATTATGGGTATCTCTGTGAGAAATAATATAGCCGCATGACTAGGGGCACAACCGCGGACCCATAGCTAGATTGGTTTGTGGTTTTGGAAACTATAGAGAACAAATACCAATTCTCAGCGCAAAACGTCTCGAGGATGTGCAACAACTACTCAAGTGGACAGTTTTGTTGGTGCAAAGTCAGAGCGTCGCGTGTTCCAGAAATCCTTGTTTTTACTAGTGTGGAATTTCTCTTGCTCAGTATGAGTTGAAGAGCGGAGAATTGCATGAATGAATCTGAGCCTCTGGGTTATCACCTGTGGAAGGCGGGGTTTCCGGCGAGGCATGGTTTTCATTGCCCTTATCAGGCATTGTTATATACAGTTGACGTCTGAAGTTTACATACACATAGGATGGAGTCATTAAAACTCGTTTATCAACCACTCCACAAATTTCTTGTTAACAAACTATCGTTTTGGCAAGTCGGTTAGGATACTTTGTATACTTTGTGCATGACACAAGTAATTTTTCCAACAATTGTTTACAAACAGATTATTTAACTTATAATTAAATGTATCACAATTCCAGTGGGTCAGAAGTTTACAACACCTCCTTTGGCCGCCTTACCTTCCAGCTCTCTGCTGCCAATGACTGGAGCGAATTGCAAAAATCCCTGAAGTTGGAGACTTATATCTCCCTCACTAACTTTAAGTGTCAGCTGTCAGAGCAGCTTACCGATCGCTGCAGCTGTACACAGCCCATCTGTAAATAGCCCATCCAACCAATTACCTACCTCATCCCCATATTTGTTTTTCTGCTCTTTTGCACACCAGTATTTCTACTTGCACATCCTCATCTGCACATATATCACTCCAGTGTAAATTGCTAAATTGAAATTACTTCACCACTATTGGCCTATTTATTGCCTTACCTCTTTACTTCATTTGCACACACTGTATACAGCTTTTTCTATTGTGTTATTGACTGTACGCTTGTTTATCCCATGTGTAACTGTGTTGTTTTTATCGCACTGCTTTGCTTTATCTTGGCCAGGTCGCAGTTGTAAATGAGAACTTGTTCTAAACTGGCCTACCTGGTTAAATAAAGGTGAAATAAAAAATTTTAATAATTAAAAATTTTAATAATTAAAAATTTTAACCTTGCCTGAGACTTGTGTTAGCTTCCTGAGCTAATGTTTCTCTCTCATTCCTTCCACTCTCTCGCTCTACTCCTTTTCTCTTAAAACTCCACCATTTTTTTACAACCTTTTTCTCCTCTCTACATACAGTAACTGAAACACTGAAACTTGAATGAGTTTTCAGTGGAGAGAGTGGTACGATGTTAAAACTTTTACCGTAGTAACCTCACACCCACACAGCCTGCTTATCATGGTACTGACGGACACAGAGATAATCAGTGGGCGTTGCCAGCGAACCAAATCCTAACATTATGGAGCTTGTTTGTATTCAAATTAAGCCATCGTGCAGCGGTGTAATCAATACTGTGGAGAGGATGTTTAATCACAGAATGTTTTGATTGATTCACACAATCCCACCACCATTCATCAAGTCAATTAGAGATTAATCATGGAGCCTCGCTCTCACACCAGGAGATTATAGGCATGACTTGAGGGATGTAACACTGGCTAAGAAACTAGATGGTGTAGAGGACTCATTCATTGAGTGGTAATCGTATGTTGCCTAGTATTCTCATTCTTATTTTTACATTATGGAATGGCTGAATGATCTGCAATGAGACATTGTCGAAGGGATTTATACTAAACAAATAAAAACGCAAAATGTAAAGTGTTGATCCCATGTTTCATAAGATGAAATAAAAGATCCCAGATATTTTACATATGCATAAAAAGCTTATTTCTCTCAAATTTGGTGCACAAATTTGTATACATCCCTGTTTATTTTTATTTAACCTTTATTTAACCAGGTATGACCTTATTAGTGAGCATTTCTCTCTTGCCAAGATAATCCATCCACCTGACAGGTGTGGCATATCAATAATATGAATAAACAGCATGATCATTACACAGGTGCACCTTGAGCTGGGAACAATAAAAGGTCACTCAAAAATGTCCAATTTTGTCACACAACACAATGCTACAGATGTCTCAAATTTTGCGGGAGCTTGCGATTGGCATGCCGACTGCAAATATGTCGACCTGTGTCCTCCCACACCCACCCATGGCTGCACCCCTGCCCAGTCATGTGAAATCCATAGATTAGGGCATAATTAATTTATTTCAATTGACTGATTTCCTTATATGAACTGTAACTCAGTAAAATCTTGATATTGTTACATGTTGCATTTATATTTCTGTTCAGATTAGACAAATATGACGCAAAAACACTTTTTTACTGTTCTATTTATATTGGTAACAGGTTTATAATAGCAATAAGCCACCTCAGGGGTTTGTGGTATGTGGCAAATATAACACTACCCCTTGGGTATTATTACATATACCACACCCTTATTGGGCCTTATTGCTTAGATATTAAATGGACAGTATTTCCATAGCACTTGACTACAGTTTGCTTCACAATGTACTGTATACTCAAGCTCACCCATCCACCAAAGAAAAACACCCATCTTCAAAGCACTGATATTATTGCAATCTCTGTGTATGCTTTAGCTTCACTGTATCTCCAAAGCCAGTAAGCAAAGGGGTCACAACAGGTAAACAGGTTTCACAATATCACCAAAACCAGTTCTACCAGGTCTATCAATAATACAGTCATCCCATTGACATGCCCGTGCCGTAGCCCTGAAGTTGTCAGCTATTCAAATGAATACTAAGGGGGAAAAAACAATAATTTGTTTTCCTCTATCCTTTATTTCCTCTTCTAAACATAATACCATTGCCACTGTCACTTTCAGAAAGCAGAAAACACATGAATCACAGTTTCAGTTTCACTCATAGCACAGAAAGGACACCCCTGCCCGACTCCCGCTTTAACCCGTACCAACCAGCTGTTAGTGGCCAGGGCTCCATGTAGAACACTCTACTGGAGGTCCCCTGACCTCTTTGGTACTGGGGGTTTGTAGAGCCCCCTCCATCTAAAACCCACCATACTCCCCTCCCCACGTACCCCATTTTACTGATGTGCCTTCACCTCTTTTAGGCTCCTAATGTTCCTTACCTTAATGCAGAGGTTGTAGAGGGCTTTACCTCCCACCCCCTCAAACTCCTCCAGGCTCGGAGTGTTAAAATCTATCAAGTCCTCCAGACCCCCTTGCCAGACCCCCTTGCCAGTCACCTGCAGTGGCGGAAACATTGGTGGCCCCTCCCCCTTTACCGGCTCAGCCTCCTGGACCCCTCCTTTCCCATCAGTCTCGGGCCTCACAGCCTTAGTAAACCCGCTGCCTTCAGTTGCCTCTGCAGGGTGGCCTCTGCAGAAAAGTCGAATTTGGACTTTCCCCACATCCCACCATTGACTCAGAGACTCATACTCCTCTCATTGCTGCCCCCACCTTTCCCCAAAAATCTGGTAACCTGAGCAAAAAGTGGCATCTTGTAAGAGCTTTACATTAAACTTCCAAAAGGATGCATGCCAAGGCCCTGGTGAAATAGACAGCCGAGCCATGGTTATGTGGTGATCCGAAAAAATTCACGGGAAGAATGGTAGTGCCCAACAACCTATTGCCTTGATTCCTGGACATGTAAAAATGATCAAGTAGGGGTGCACTCACCCTAGCCCCAAAGACCTTCACCCATGTATACTGTCTTGTATCAGGATGTCTAGTTCTGCAAACATCTACTATGTCGAACTGATTCATGATGTCCCTTAACTTCTTACGGAATTTAAGCGTGCCACCTCGACAACATCCGGTGAAATTGCAGAGCGCGAAATTCAAAATACAAAAATCGTAATATTAAACATTCATGAAAATACAAGGGTCATACACCATTCTTTAGCTTAGAATCTTGGTAATCAAACCCCTTTGTCCCATTTACAATAGGCTTTACGGCGAAAGCATAGCATTTAATTATCTGAGGACAGCGCCACGCATACTTCCTGCATATAGAAATATTTCAAACCAGCACAGGCGTCACTAAAATCAAAAATAGCGATAGAATAAATCACTTACCTTTGAAGATCTTCCTCTGTTTGCAATCCCAAGGGTCCCAGTTACACAATAAATGGTTGTTTTGTTTGATAAAGTCCCTCTTTATATCCCAAAAACTCTGTTTGGTTGGCGCGTTTTGTTCAGTAATCCACCCGTTCAACTCACAGACAAAAGAATCCAAAAAGTTACTGATTAACTTCGTCCAAACAACATTTCTAATCAATCCTCAGGTACCCTAATATGTAAATAAATGATACAATTTTAGACGGAATGTAGTATGTTCAATACCGGACATAAATAACAAAGAGCGCGCCCTCAGTCACGCACGCCACAGGTCTACAGACCCAAGGAGGAACCCAATGATAAACTACAGCTAATTTTTCAAAGAACAAGCCTGAAACCTTGTCTAAAGACTGTTGACATCCAGTGGAAGCCATAGGTACTGCAATCTGGGAGCTATTATTTTCATTGTGCAGTAGGAAACCATACCAATTGCAAGGGAGCTCAAAAAAGCAATTATTCCGGATGGATTTTCCTCGGGTTTTCGCCTGCCATACAGTGAGGGGAAAAAAGTATTTGATCCTCTGCTGATTTTGTACGTTTGCCCACTGACAAAGAAATGATCAGTCTATAATTTTTATGGTAGGTTTATTTGAACGGTGAGAGACAGAATAACAACAAAAAAATCCAGAAAAACGCATGTGAAAAATGTTATAAATTGATTTGCATTTAATGAGGGAAATAAGTAGCAGGGGATCAAATACTTTTTTCCCTCACTGCATCAGTTCTGTTATACTCACACACATTATTTTAACAGTTTTAGAAACCTCAACCTGTTTTCTATCAAATACAACTAATTATATGCATATCGTAGCATCTGGGCCTGAGTAACAGGCATTTTACTTTGGGCACGCCAGAACACTGCCCCCTAGCCCGGAGAGGTTAACACTCCCACTGACCCTGAATGAGGCTCCTCCCCATTTCTGCCTTTCGTAACATCCATTGTACAGTTACAGTCTCTGCCGACCACCAGTGTCTCCTCAGGCATTACCTGTGAGAGTTCCTGTATAAGACACCCGAATAGAACCCCCCCCCTCCCTCCCTGTGTTTGTCGCATTTATGTTGTTAATTTCTGCTTTTGCTACAAGCAGCCTACCCCTACACACCACCTTTGAGGAGCACATTTGTACAAACAGACCTGGTACAAAAAGGATTGCCACCCCTGCACAAAAATTTGTCCCATGGCTCAACACACTTGTCCCTTTCCACCAGAGCCCCCAATCGACTTCATTCGCCACATCACTATGCGTCTCCTGCAGAAACAACACCTGTACTTTTTTTTGTTTTACATATTCATCCAACACACTCCTCTTTCCCATTTCTCTTGCGCCATTTATATTAAGCGAGCCAAAAATAGTCTCCATAAGAAGTGGATGAAAAGCCAGCAAAGAAAGAGACCAATAACAAAGCTCAAAAAGCCCCAGTGCCAGAAAAAAACTATTAATCTAAACAGCGTCTGAAGGTAGACCTTTACGCCCTGTTGTGACCCACTTCCTCAACCTAAACCGTTTCCTGGGTGAGAGGACACCATGCCCCTCATTTTTGGTAGCATGTTGTACTGAGCTTATAAACTATCTCGAATCGGAAAAAAAAGCTTAAAGATTTACTTTTTTCTCCTTGGTCTCATTCAGGAACTATGTCACTTTCCTCACTGTGTACTTTGATCCCTCTGCTTGACTGGCTGTCAACTCCGGACCTATTGATGAGGAGTCTGAAAAAAAATGTTCATCATCCTCTTCCTCAAACTCACCTTCGTGAGCACCAGGCAAAGGTTCCTTGGTGCCTTTGACCACCCCAGCCTCTCCCCTCCCACCTCCTTTCTTCTCCCCCTTTTTACTCTTCTGCTTGACACCCTCCTCCTCCCCTCCTAGTCTCTTACACTTCCCCACTATACTCTCCTCATCCACTAGCATAACCTGACTAGACCCCTCATCTACACCACCATCCATAACATGACTAGACCCAGCCTCAGCTACACCCCCATCTATAGCCTGACTAGGCCCAGCCTCAGCTAGCAAGAAAATCGCCTCTTAACTACCAAACACTCCCAGCATGCACTGCAAGAGAGAGAGAGAGAGAGAGAGAGAGAGAGAGAGAGAGAGAGAGAGAGAGAGAGAGAGAGAGAGAGAGAGAGGGAGGGAGACTACTATTAAGAAGTTCCACTCTGTCAAGAGACATTATGTCAAGAAAAACTTAATTAACCTGCTCCTCTACTGCCCTGTCAATGTGGATAGGGGCGTGCTCTCACCTCTTTCTCTTTGTAGTCCACAATCAGCTCCTTGGTTTTACAAGCCCAGCTCTACAGACAACTCCACCAACACCCAGCACTAGGTACAACATTGCAGCAACAACACAGATCAGATAATCTGGTGGGATGTGAGATAAAATTAACAGTGCTCCGGACAGGACAGAAGTCAGGTTTTGTAGAGTATTGGTAGATCAGGACATTATAGAAAAAAACTGTAAAAACAAATGTAACTTATGTGAATCCATTATGAACATCATTTTTGTAAGGGTTGGTAGACACTATCAGGTCAAATACTCTGGTCAAATGTAAAACCCATAAGATCCAACAGCTGTCCGCAGTGGCATATCAGAGAAAAGAGTATTCACATGATGTCTGACAGAGTGAGGAGTGGAGAACTGGTGTGCAGTGAAAGGCGAGAGGTCCAGATTGGGGGGGGCGTGGGTTTGATTGACATCCGCTTTCTTTTGATCAGCCAAGAAAGAAACGGGATCTGGCAGATGTATTGTGTGTGTGTGTGTGTGTGTGTGTGTGTGTGTGTGTGTGTGTGTGTGTGTGTGTGTGTGTGCGTGTGCATACGTGCATCCATATGGATGTGTGTGCGTGCATGCATTTACAGTACCAGTCAAAAGTTGAAACGACTACTCATTCAAGGGTTTTTCTTTATTTTTACTATTTTCTACATTGTAGAATAATTGTGAAGACGTCAAAACTATGAAATAACACATTAACATATTAAAAAATAAATGCTAGTCCCACTAAGCCAAAACCTGATGGGATGGCGTATCACTGCAGAATGCTGTTGTAGCCATGCTGGTTAAGTGTGCCTTGAATTCTATATAAATCACACATGCGGAGATCATCCGTTCACCTATTCTGCGTCTCACAAAGACACAGCAGTTGGAACCAAAAATCTAAAATTTGGAGTCGTCAGACCGAAGGTCAGATTTCCACCGGTCTAATGTCCATTGCTTGTGTTTCTTGGCCCAAGCAAGTCTCTTATTATTATTGGTGTCCTTTAGTAGTGGTTTCTTTGCAGCAGTTCAACCATGAAGGCCTGATTCACACAGTCTCCTCTGAACAGTTGATGTTAAGATGTGTCTGCTACTTGAACTCTGTGAAGCATTTATTTGGGCTGCAATCTGAGGCTGGTAACTCTAATGAACTTATCCTCTGCAGCAGAGGTAACTCTGGGTCTTCCTTTCCTGTGGCGGTCCTCATGAGAGCCAGTTTCATCATAGTGCTTGATGGTTTTTGCAACTGCACTTGAAGAAACTTTAAAAGTTCTTGAAATTTTACGGATTGCCTGACCTTCATGTCTTAAAGTAATGATGGACTGTCGTTTGTCTTCCATATCAAAATATTCTATAGGGAAATTAGCAACATAAAAACAGACACTTCATCATTTCATTCTGGGTTGTACAATAAATCTAATATGGTAATACTATAATCATAATAAAGATACTTCTATTAATGGGAGTGAGTATCAAAAATGCACACACATACACAAGGGATCTGTAGATTGAGAGGTGAACAAATCCCTCAATTGTTAACCATTGTTTCCATATCTCTTACCATGTAAGAGATTAGCCCTCTGACTCCCTGACCTGTATCTCTGCAGTGAGATCGCTAAGATGATAGGGGAGTATAAGCCAATTTGGGGGGGGGGGGTTCAACTGTGTGTTGTTATTCTGAAGTAAACTGTTGTTCAGGTCTGTCCTCTCTCTAGGTTATGGCGAAGGTGATCACAGATGGTATCTAGATGCATGGAAGATATTTTGGCCGAAAACAGTGTGAACCTCAACACCCCCTCTAACCGGCTGAAAACGTGGCGTTCACCACTTCTACTGTGAGACCTGAGTCAGAGCCAGTGACCTGTAAACAGCATCCAGTCGAAGCTATCAACTTCCTTTTCTCTCATGCTTTTTCTCTCAGGAGTGCGACATGGGTCCATGTGGAGTGAGCATGGAGAGAGATCCAGTCCAATCTACTCTCATGCTGCTGGTGTACTGGTAGGAAAATGGACAAAGACATAATGGACTGTAAGGGGAGAGGCATTATCAAGGGCCATTAACTTTGAACATGTGCCATTAAAAGGACAAACTGAAACATTATCTGAAGAAGAACATGAAGCTTGAAGAAACGCCAGGAAAGGAAGGATGAGTGCTGGGGACGGGGACGGGACAGGGACAGGGGTTGTGGACAACCGTGCCCGTAAATGATTGAGGCTTTTTAGATTTATGGATATAATAAATGACTTTTTCTAACAAAAGAACCATTGGATGTCTTCGTTGGACACTTGGGAAGCCCTCAGCAGAAGTTCTTCAAAAGGTAAGGGATTTGTTTTCGCCCCACTGCTCCCTAAGTAGTTAATATCAGTCCCAATTCTCAATCCCTCTGTCATACTCCTTCAAATTACTAAGATTTTGCATTATTGGATTGCTGTCTGAAAGCCAATTACCATTCACTTTGTTACTTTCACAAGTCTCCATAATCTGTTTCCTTCAACTAAAACCCTTCTACTCTTTCCAGTAGAAAACAAAACATTCTCAATCACTACTCCTAATACACACGGATCACTCTCAATGTTCTGCTTTCCCCCCTATTGCAAGGTTTAAAACAATACAAACATGATAACTTTATCCATATTGGAAGGCATTGTTTTAATTTTAGTATACCTTCAAAAAGTTACTATATATTTCTATTACCAATCTCTGTTGGATATTCACTTTCTGCTTCAATATTTATTAAATGTATATTATCTTTAACCCTTTCATGTGTGAGTTCCAAAACGGTCGCCCCAGCAGGAGTTTTTTTATGCACATGATGTTAGAACGTTCACTCCATTCCAGAATGTGATTGTTACGCAACATTTAATCCTCAAACCAAGGCACGCAGCCTGTTTTAATTTATAGTCTGTTTTCCACTTGTCAATTTCAAATAATACTTTTTTTTTCTAAGAACAGTTTCAATTTAGGTGTATTTCGCCTTCATTCATTCACATAAAAGTAGTCATTTTTACTTTTGCGTACCAATTCATTTTTTTGACATTTCTGACCCGGACAAAATTCCCCAAATACTTCCCAATTGTTTGTGCAGTTCAAGTTTGCAGACATTTGCTCATCTCCCGTCCTGCACACACATGTTCACATTTTCCATCTGTTTCCTGCATCGCAGTCATAGTTGTTTTTGTTACCAATAATAACTTTGGAAATGTGTGCGTTTCTATCAAAGTAAGTGCCTTATTGCGTTATAATAGTTTCTGCATGTCGTGTTATGTCGTTTCTACTGTAGCATAATATTTTTGTGTATATTCCTTATAACCGCAGACAAGCGAGGCAACGTTACTCATTTCATAACCTTTATGGTGTTATATTCAATCGTGCTTATGTAGCTACATTCTTCTATTAGCTCTGTAAAACAATGCTAATTGCGTCAGACGTATTGGCTTGTTGTATTTTGAAGCTACCCTGGAACATTTTAAAAATATCTTCTTATACCACTTGGTTGTTTTCTGAGTGCATTCCACAAAGCTGTTCATCATGTCTTATCCACTGCTCCCATTTTGAGGTTATAGTCAAGCATGCAGTCTGGTTTGATTTTTCTCTCTCCCGTCAGGTGGTCCACCTTCCCTGTGACAAACATGGTTGCTGTATGGACAGTGGAGAGGACATGGATGTCTCGTTTGTCATGCCACTTTACTGCCAGCTGTTGACATTTCATAACGGGTCATTTAGGATGGCAGTAGCATTGTTGATGAAATGCAGTCATCGCAGCAGAGCTAGGAAGCGGTCTTGGGAAAAGAGGGTGGCAAAGAAGGGAGTTGCAAACATAGGATCTGTGCTCCAGTATTCTATTAGGGAGTTCTTCTTTACTATCCCCATGAGAAGGACTGTCACCAGGAAGGTATACATTTCACTAATTGTGGTTGTCCCACCCACTCCTGGCTCTCTTCTCCTGTAGCTCCAAGACATAGCGATTGGTCTCTGCTATGTCTCCCACCAGCTCCTCTGTCAGAAACAACTTGAAGCACTCTGCCTCAGATGGAAATGGCAAGGGGCGTTGCACTCCAGACTAGGACTCATCAAAGCAAACAGCAGGGCCAGGAGGGGTTAAATGGCTGGCAGCCTTCCAGCTACCACAGAACTCCTGTACTTCATCCGCTGTCAGTCTGCCTCCATCACCACCAGCATCTTTAAAGGGAACTGGGACTTTGTCAGTGGACAAGGGGTCCTCAGATTCAGGGTTCTCAATGGCTGGGGGGCAGCTCCTCACTGTCACTGTCAGAATCCTGACATTCAGACTCATTGTCAGAATTCTTACAAATCTCCAGAATTTCCACATTTGTGAGTTGTCTCCTTTTGAAAGACATTGCTAATGCTACAGCTTAGCTCACTAGCTACATACATAATCAACACTGAATGGCTTAGAGTGGGAAAGGGGGGTACCTAGTCAGTTGTACAACTGAATGCCTTCAACTGAAATGTGTCTTCCACATTTAACCCAACCTCTCTGAATCAGAGAGGTGCGGGGGGCTGCCATAATCAATATCCTTAATCAACATCCACAGCGCTCGGGGAACAGTGGGTTAACTGCCTTGTTCAGGGGCAGAACGACAGATTTTTACCTTGTCAGCTCGGGGATTCGACCTTGCAACCTTCCAGTTACAAGGCCAACGCTCCAACTACTAGGCTACCTGCCGCCCGGAGTGAGCGGTTATGTGATTGACTGCCTGCACATGCCATTTGTATCAATAAATCACTATCAGAAAATGTTTTGTGTGGTAATTATTAATATATTTACTGTTTTATTCATGTTTTTCAATTACCGGTGATAAATCATGCATTCCGATTCTTGCATAGATTGTAAAATACTTTTTTGAAGGTTGTACTGATTATAATGAGCTAAGCTAATTCCAGCTATATGTAGCCATGTTTGTTGACATACAATGCATTCTGGGTTTCACGTAATCATCTGTCAGACCAAAGATGCTATAACAAATGAGGTGAGTAAGGGTTCACTAATTGTTTGAGAACTTCAGGAAGTGAATGGTGGGATGTGAACGATGGTAGATGACACACCCCTTCAACATGCATACTATAAACAGACCAAACTCATCTTGTCTTCTCTTATTATCTTTGGTTTCTGTGAGGAAAAAAAGCAAGGCTGAAACTACCCTCAGTTAACACTAGGACAAATGTAACTTACATTTTTCCGGTTAGGCTGATTGTGTTATGCTATAGCTACTTCTGTGAATATCTGAACGTTGCATCCAAAAATAAACTGCTCACATTCTGGACATAACTTTGTAAGGACTGTGTTGGTGTAAATAGTTTCTGAAAAAAAGTGTGGCCAGCTCAAATGCTGATTGTTGCGTCATTCGAAACTGGCCGTTCTAAATAAGCATTCTAAATAAGCGTTCTAATCACACGGGTGTGATCGTACGCTTCTAGGGACCACTGTAGAACGATCACACCCGTGTGATGGTACGTGTGAAAGGGTTAAGATTCATATGTAATGCTTTGGAGGGATAAATATGTTGTCACGCCTGCTCCCGCTATCCCCCTCTGGCACTCGAGGGTGCCAGGCTGCCCTTCATTACGCACACCTGTCACCATCATTATGCACAGCAGCGCTCATTGGAATCCTTTCCTTTGTTGATTGCCCCGTCTATAACTGTCTGCTCCCCCGTTTGTTCCCTGTGTCTGCATTAATGTCGTTATGTGTTCTTGTCCAGACGCTGTCCTGTCCTGTTCCATGTCTGTTGATAATTAAATGTTCACTCCCTGTACCTGCTTCTCGTCTCTACCAACGTCGATCCTTACATGCGTATTAACTTCTTTGGGAGCAGCGCACGAGGGGACGGTTTTGGAGAGCCTGGCGTGCCCAAAGTAAAATGCCTCCCATTCAGGCCCAGAAAATAGGATATGCACATATTTAGTACCATTGGATAGGAAACACTCTGAGGTTTCTAAAAGTGTTAACATTTTGTCTGTGAGTATAACAGAACGGATATGGCAGGCGAAAACCCAAGGAATTTCTGTCCTGGAAAAAGTGTTTTTGACACATTGCCTCATTTGGAACCCCTCCCTTATGAAAATGCCCATATAAGGGCATATGAATGCAGTACCTATTGCTTCCTCTGGATGTCAACAGTTACTAGAATGGTCCATAAAGGACCATTCTAGTAACTTTCATATCTCCATAAATAATAACGTTATTCACCTGTAGATCCAACGGCGGTGTTGGACAGACCCCTAGATAACATTACAGATCGAAAAACTCACAGAACTGGTTAGGGCATTCATTCACATGTTTCACACGCGAGCTAGTCCCCTGACAACTCTCATTCAGTCGGTACAGTCAGCTTAATATCCACATTTCAATCTCTTGTTATCCACATTTCAATCAGCTTATTATTACAAATTTCAATCAATCATCTTATTATCCAAATTCCAGTCAGCTTATCACTCAAATTTCAATCAATCAGTTAATTATCCAAATTTCAATCAGCATAACACGTCCTTTCCACACTCACACAACCATACACAATTTTCACATTCACTTAGTACTATTCCCAAACACACTCGGTAATCTCCCTTATTACCCCACGTGTATCTTCAACAATCCTCTGTCGTTACCTCCTATGCACCATATGTATCTTCACTATACATATGAAATAGCACAGAGTGCACCTTAGACATTTCTCTTATAAATGCCTACAGACAGCTGTCAGCGGGGCATGGTACCGTTACAGACAACTGTCAGCGGGGATTGGTACCGTTACTTAGCCTCAGACTAGCTCTAGCCTTCTTCCACGTCATATTTATCTTCAACGGTTCCTCTATAGTCTCTACAGTCTCTATAGTCTCTACAGTATCTATAGTCTCTTCAGTCTCTATAGTCTCTACAGTATCTATAGTCTCTACAGTATCTATAGTCTCTACAGTATCTATAGTATCTATAGTCTCTACAGTATCTATACTCTCTACAGTATCTACAGTCTCTACAGTCTCTACAGTATCTATAGTCTCTACAGTATCTATAGTCTCTACAGTATCTATAGTCTCTATAGTCTCTACAGTATCTATAGTCTCTATAGTCTCTACAGTATCTATAGTCTCTATAGTCTCTACAGTCTCTATAGTCTCTACAGTATCTATAGTCTCTACAGTATCTATAGTCTCTAAAGTATCTATAGTCTCCATAGTCTCTACAGTATCTATAGTCTCTACAGTCTCTACAGTATCTATAGTCTCTACGGTATCTATACTCTATAGTCTCTATTGTCTCTACAGTATCAATAGTCTATACAGTATCTATACTCTATAGTCTCTATAGTCTCTACAGTATCTATAGTCTCTATAGTCTCTACAGTATCTATAGTCTCTACAGTATCTATAGTCTCTACAGTATCTACAGTCTCTACAGTATCTATAGTCTCTACAGTATCTATAGTCTCTA
>QNTS01002263.1:64247-78885 GCA_003317085.1 Hucho hucho | reverse complement strand
AGTATCTACAGTCTCTACAGTATCTATAGTCTCTATAGTCTCTACAGTATCTATAGTCTCCACAGTATCTATAGTCTCCACAGTATCTATAGTCTCTATACTCTCTATAGTCTCTATAGTATCTACAGTATCTATAGTCTCTATGGTATCTTTGGTCTCTATAGTATCTTTGGTCTCTATAGTCTCTACAGTCTCTATAGTCTCTACAGTATCTATAGTCTCTACAGTATCTATAGTCTCTACAGTATCTACAGTATCTATAGTCTCTACAGTGTCTACAGTATCTATAGTATCAATAGTCTCTACAGTATCTATAGTCTCTATAGTATCTACAGTCTCTATAGTATCAATAGTCTCTACAGTATCTATAGTCTCTACAGTATCTACAGTCTCTACAGTCTCTACAGTCTCTATAGTCTCTATAGTCTCTACAGTATCTATAGTCTCTGTAGTCTCTACAGTCTCTGTAGTCTCTACAGTAATAACAGTCTCTACAGTATCTATAGTCCCTATAGTATCTATAGTCTCTATAGTATCTATAGTCTCTACAGTATCTAAAGTCTCTACAGTATCTATAGTCTCTACAGTATCTAAAGTCTCTACAGTATCTACAGTCTCTACAGTATCTATAGTCTCTACAGTATCTACAGTATCTATAGTATCTACAGTCTCTACAGTATCTATAGTCTCTACAGTATCTATAGTCTCTACAGTATCTACAGTAACTATAGTCTGTTCAGTATCTATAGTCTCTACAGTATCTATACTCTATAGTCTCTATTGTCTCTACAGTATCTATAGTCTCTACAGTATCTATACTCTATAGTCTCTATAGTCTCTACAGTATCTATAGTCTCTAAAGTTTCTACAGTATCTATAGTCTCTACAGTATTTATAGTCTCTACAGTATCTATAGTCTCTACAGTCTCTATAGTCTCTATAGTCTCTACAGTATCTATAGTCTCTATAGTCTCTACAGTCTCTATAGTCTCTACAGTCTCTATAGTCTCTATAGTCTCTACAGTCTCTATAGTCTCTACAGTCTCTATAGTCTCTATAGTATCTATCGTATCTACAGTATCTACAGTATCTACAGTCTCTTCAGTATCTATAGTCTCTACAGTATGTACAGTATCTATAGTCTCTACAGTATCTATAGTCTCTATAGTCTCTATAGTCTCTACAGTATCTATAGTATCTATAGTCTCTACAGTCTCTACAGTCTCTACAGTATCTATAGTCTCTACAGTATCTATTGTCTCTACAGTATCTACAGTATCTATAGTCTCTTCAGTATCTATAGTCTCTACAGTATCTACAGTCTCTACAGTATCTACAGTATCTATAGTCTCTACAGTATCTATAGTCTCTATAGTCTCTACAGTATCTATAGTCTCTACAGTATCTATAGTCTCTATAGTCTCTACAGTATCTATAGTCTCTACAGTATCTATAGTCTCTACAGTATCTATAGTCTCTACAGTCTTTACAGTATCTATAGTCTCTACAGTATCTACAGTATCTATAGTCTCTTCAGTATCTATAGTCTCTATAGTCTCTTCAGTATCTATAGTCTCTATAGTCTACTATAGTATCTATAGTCTCTATAGTCTCTACAGTATCTACAGTATCTATTGTCTCTACAGTATCTATAGTCTCTACAGTATCTATACTATATGAAGCTGGTTTTGGTTACTACATGATTCCATGTGTTATTTCATGAGTTTTGATGTCGGCACTATTATTCTACAGTGTAGAAAATAGTAAAAATAAAGTAAAACCCCCAACTTTTGACTGGTACTTTTTGTGTAGATGAAATAAAAGACACTATTTGGATCAGAAGAAGTCATTGTAAAAGTTATTTATTTTCCCACCAATTCTAATGAGGCCACAGTGGTTAATTAATGAATGAATCTCTGGCTTGAGAATAATCTAAATTAAACCATGATTTCTGCTACAAGAATAACAATACATTATTTATCATGAGAATGTATAATGCATGCAGGTTCATGAATGAAATGGCCGACCACACCAGGGAATAATGAGTCTCCAATGCCTCAACTATGAAAATGTCTAGACTCAGTACTGCTTATTTTCTTCCTAAAGACCTAAACAACCAATGCCATGATGTAAATCAACCAAGCATGAACAAAGCTAACATCAGCAATATCTTCCTAATATTGAGTTACACCCCCTTTTGCCCTCAGAACAGCCTCAATTCATCGGGGCATGGACTCAATAAGGTGCAGAAAGCTTTGACTCCAATGTTTCCCACAGTCAATTTGCCTGGATGTCCTTTGGGTGGTGGACCATTCTTGATACACAAGGAAAACTGTTGAGTGTAAAAAACCCAGCAGCGTTGCAGTTCTTGAAACCAACCGGTGCACCTGGCACCTTCTACCATACCCCTTTCAAAAGGTACTTAAATCTTTTGTCTTGCCCATTCCACCTCTGAACAGCACACATGCACAATTCATGTCTCAAGACATAAAAATCCTTCTTTAACCTGTGTCCTCCCCTACATCTACACTGAGTGAAGTGTATTTAACAAGTGACACCAACAAGGGATCATAGCTTTCACCTGGATTCAGCTGGTCAGTCTATGTCATGGAAAGAGCAGGTGTTCTTAATGTTTTGCATTCTCAATTTAGCTAGTGAGAAGTTGACAACTACAAACTTAGATCACAAAATGGTTTATCATAACTCAGTGTACACCGTCTTTGAGACAGGCAGCATCTTATTATTTTAACAATGAACCCAGGGGAGCGAGTTCCTCCAACCCTCCAGATAAACAGAAGGTTTGTGACAGAGAGCATAATGGGTGTAATGGTGTGCCTGCTGCTGAGGTCTCTAACAGGCAGACCTGTGGTCTCTCCAGTCTCTTCATTAAACCAAACAGATACTCTATCAGATATCTCACCAGACTCGACCTCTACCGGGATTCAATCGTTAATGACATCTCCTTTGACACACACTCATTAAGGAGGATATCACATTTACTGAAGCTTCAATTCAGTAATGTAGTGTTGTATCAGTGATGTTTAATGAGTTGAAGTTTTGATAACTTGATGTATTCCTTGGTGGACTGGTTTAAGGAATGCTTAGTGTGACAAACTGCCCACAAAAAAAAAATCTCTCTCTCTCGCTCTCTCGTCAGCATTTGCCTACGCCCAAGGCCAATATTTCTCACACTTCAAAATCCTGTAGTACATGAGAGTTCCAGTACATGAAAGTACAAGATATTTATTTAACTGCTTTGAAATAGATAAACACTATAGCCCAATATAACAAACATTTTACGAAAGAAAAGAAAATAAACCAAATAAAAATCAGTCTCCATTTGTGTGGATGTCTGGAGAAAACAATGCCCCCCAAAAACGGCAATATCGGCAATATCACATGTTTTCTAATATCAATTACAATGGTAGCTTTGGGACTGTGGGAGAAGCAACAAAGAATTCCATTAGAGGGAAGTCATCTTTTGCATTTATTTGTTGAATTTTGTTTGATTTCTTGCATTTAAAGTGTAAGAGGTGGAGAAATTACTATAGAAGCTCAGTGGAGAGATGAAGGGTTATTTGTTGTTTTGCCTAAAAGGTTTTAGAACACCTACTCATTCATTTACTATTTTCTACATTGTAGAATAATAGTGAAGACATCCAAACTATGAAATAACATTAGGAATCATGTAGAAACCACAAAAAGTTAAACAAATCAAAATATTTTATATTTTAGATCTTCAAAGTAGCCACCCTTTGTCTTGATGACAGCTTTGCACAGTCGAGGCATTCTCAAAACCAGCTTCATGAGGTAGTCACCTGGGATTCATTTCAATTCACAGGTGTGCCTTTAAAGTTAATTTGTGGAATTTCTTTCCTTAATGCGTTTGAGCCAATCAATTGTGATGTGACAAGGTAGGGGGGTATACAGAAGATGGTCTTTTGCCAAATAGGGCTAAGTCCATATTATTGCAAGAACAGCTCAAATAAGCAAAGAGAAATTACAGTCCATCATTACTTTAAGACATGAAGGTTAGTCAATACGAAACAGTTCAAGAACTTTGAAAGTTCCTTCAAGTGCAGTCGCAAAAACCATCAAGAGCTGTGATGAAACTGGCTCTCATGAGGACCGCCACAGGAAAGGAAGAACCAGAGTTACCTCTGCTGCAGAGGATGAGTTCATTAGAGTTACCAGACTCAGAAATTGCAACCCAAATAAATGCTTCACAGAGTTCAAGTAGCAGACACATCTCAAACTGTTCAGAGGAGAATGCATGAATCAGGCGTTCATGGTCAAATTGCTGCAAAGAAACCACTACTAAAGGACACCAACAAGAAGAGACTTGCTTGAGCCAAGAAACACGAGCAATGGACATTAGACCGGTGGAAATTTGTCCTTTGGTCTGGAGTCCAAATTTTAGATTTTTGGTTCCAACCTCTGTCTTTGTGAGAGTGTGCAAAGCTGTCATCAAGTCAAAGGATGGCTATTTGAAAAATCTCAAATACATTTTGATTTGTTTAACACTTTTTTGGTTACTAGTTTTGATGTTTTGATGTCTTCTATTATTCTACATGGGGGGGGGGGGTGGAGACAATCACAAAGACAGGCGAAACAGGTCAGGGTGTGACAATGGTAGTGTATCTATAGAAAGTCTACAACCCCTTGGATTTCTTCAAAGTGGGATACAGATTTATTTAATTGTCATTTTCTATCAATGAGCTACACAAATTACTCTAATGTCAAAGTGGAAGAAGATTTAAGATTAATGAAACACTAGTGTACAGTACCTTGAATAGATAAGGATTCATTCCCCTGAGTCAATACATGTTAGAAACACCTTTGGCAGTGACTACAGTTGTGAGTCATCTTGGGTAAGTGTCATAAGTGCAATATTTGCCCATAATTCTTAGAAAATTCTTCACGCTCTGTCAATGTGTTGGGATCGTTGCTAGGCAGCAATATTCAAGTCTTGCCATAGATTTTCAAGCAGATTTAAGTAAAATCTGTGACTTGGCCACTTAGGAACATTCACAGCCTTCTTGGTAAGAAACTCCAGTGTAGATTTGGCTTTGTGTTGTAGGTTACTGTCCTGCTGAAAGGTGAATTCATCTCCCAGTGTCTGGTGTAAAGCAGACTGAAGCAGGTTTTTGCCTGTACTTAGCTCCTTCCCATTTATTTTCATCCTGAAAAACTCCCCAGTCTTTGCCAATGTCAAGCTTACCCATGCGATGATGCAGCCCCCACCATGCTTGAAACTAGAGCCCCACAGTGGAGGTTTCATAATACCCATAAAACCTAGCGATCAAACAAGAAAAATGGTTCCAATTGTTTTCAAACATTCATTTTTCCCATAGGGGATTTTAGAAACACTTTAAAATAAGGGCTGTGTTTCATGTAGGCTTACCCAGGCTTGACGTTGTGATAACCATGTAAATCTTTCTAGGACAAGGTGACTTTAATCAATATATTCAACTCTCAGATTCGAAAATGCTAATTAGCGTCAAAGTAGACATCATCAAAGGCTACAAATCCCTGCAAGCTCCTGCACGTCATCTCTAGCTGACACCTTGGCTAACAGGTGTTGTGTCGATTTCAAAGTTGCACAAGACTGTTCACAGAATTGTCAATTTAAAGAAATGTAGCCATTATATTAATTACTACATTTAGCTAACATCAGAAAGTTCAGCTTTAATATTGCAAAAAGATTGTGGCTTCAATCAATGTAATTGTCTGCATCATTTCCAATCACCCATATGAACTCAGCAAAAAAAGAAACGTCCCTTTTTCAGGACCCTGTCTTTCAAAGATAATTCGTAAAAATCCAAATAACTTCACAGATATTCATTGTAAAGGGTTTAAACACTGTTTTCCCATGCTTGTTCAATGAACCATATACAATTAATGAACATGCACCTGTGGAACGGTCGTTGAGACACTAACAGCTTACAGACGGTAGGCAATTAAGGTCACAGTTATGAAAACTTGGGACACTAAAGAGGCCTTTCTACTGACTCTGAAAAACACCAAAAGAAAGATGCCCAGGGTCCCTGCCCATCTGCGTGAACGTGCCTTAGGCACGCTGCATGGAGGCATGAGGACTGCAGATGTGGCCAGGGCAATACATTGCAATGTCCGTACTGTGAGACGCCTAAGACAGCGCTACAGGGAGACGGGACGGACAGTTAATCGTCCTCGCAGTGGCAGACCACGTGTAACAACACCTGCACAGGATTGGTACATCTGAACATCACACAACAGAAAGTTAAACCAGGAACGCACAATCCCTCCATCAGTGCTCAGACTGTCCGCAATAGGCTGAGAGAGGCTGGACTGAGGGCTTGTAGGCCTGTTGTAAGGCAGGTCCTCACCAGACATCACCGGCAACAACGTCGCCTATGGGCACAAACCCACCGTCGCTGGACCAGACAGGACTGGCAAAAAGTCCTCTTCAATGATGAGTCGCAGTTTTGTCTCACCAGGGGTGATGGTTGGATTCGCGTTTATTGTCGAAGAAATGAGCGTTACACCGAGGCCTGTACTCTGGAGGGGGATTGATTTGGAGGTGGAGGGTCCGTCATGGTCTGGGGCGGTGTGTCACAGCACCATCGGACTGAGCTTGTTGTCATTGCAGGCAATCTCAACACTGTGCGTTACAGGGAAGATATCCTCCTCCCTCATGTGGTACCCTTCCTGCAGGCTCATCCTGACATGATCCTCCAGCATGACAATGCCACCAGCAATACTGCTTGTTCTGTGCATGATTTCCTGCAAGATAGGAATGTCAGTGTTCTGCCATGGTCAGCGAAGAGCCCAGATCTCAATCCCGTTGAGCTCGTCTGGGACCTGTTGGATAGGAGGGTGAGGGCTAGGGCTATTCCCCCCAGAAATGTCTGGGAACTTGCAGGTGCCTTGGCGGAAGAGTGGGGAAATATCTCACAGCAAGAACTCCAATACCTTGACTTTGTTGTCCTTGAGTCATTTTGCCACAGCTTTGGAAGTATGCTTGGGGTCATTGTCCATTTGGAAGACCCATTTGTGACCAAGCTTTAACTTCCTGACTGATGTCTTGAGATGTTGCTTCAATATATCCACATATGGTTTCCTAGATTTTTCATTATTCTATTGTTTCCAGTAAACAAATTAAATAAATAAATTAAGTAAATTTTGTCTTATATTATCTCCAATGTAATGTGATTTGGCCTTCACACGAGTCTTTCTGTACAGATGTTCATTTTACATTATTGCTAGAAATCCTTACAATTAACTTTGTTTAGTGGAGATATGCTTAAAGTACTTTGCTTCCTCTTTCAAAATATAATTTGGTGAATCAGTCAATTGTAACAAATTTCAGTAAATGATTTTAGTAGCATTTTCATGTTGAGTATTAAAAAAGACTTCAGTGCATTTTCCCCCATATTCCGTCCAGTTTGCTTTATATTTTATAATATTTTACACATCTTTCTTGAATGAGTTCCTCCAGTTCTTTTTACTTTTATTCTAACTTATTCTGTGCCTCTATGGTAGTTTGTATTGCTATCTGTACTGTTAGTCCCTCTATTACTCTAGTACTCTAATCTGTACTCTATTTCCTTTCTTAATATGAACTCTTTTGACCTAAATTGCTTTTGTTTTAAAGATGAGTATTGAATTGCATGAAAGGCAAAGGCACATTTAAAAGTGTCCCATAAAATAAGGGGATCTGCTGCACCTATGTACAAAAGTATCTGGACACCCCTTCAAATTAGTGGATTTGCCTAGTGTAAAGTCGAGCACATAGCCATGCAATCTCCATAGGAAATAGTGGCAGTAGAACGGCCTTACTGAAGAGCTAAGTGACTTTCAATGTGGCACCATCATAGGACGCCACCTTTCCAACAAGTCAGTTTGTCAAACCTCTGCCCTGCTTGAGCTGCCCCGGTCAACTGTAAGTGTTGTTATTGTGAAGTATAAACGTCTAGGAGCAACAACTCCTCAGCCGCGAAGTGGTAGGCTACACAAGCTCACAGAATGTGACTGCCAAGTGCTGAAGTACGTAGCGAATAAAAATAGTCTGTCCTCGGTCGAAACACTCACTACTGAATACCAAACTGCCTCTGGAAGCAACATCAGCACAATAACTGTTCGTTGGGAGTTTCCATGGCCGAGCAGCCGCACACAAGCCTAAGATCATCATGCACAATGCCAAGTTTCGGCTGGAGTAGAGTAAAGCTCGCTGCCATTGGACTCTGGAGCAGTGGAAACGTTTTCTCTGGAGTGATGAATCACACTTCTCCATCTGGCAGTCCGACGGACGAATCTGGGTTTGGCGGATGGCAGGAGGGGCTACCAGCCCCAATGCACATACCAACTGTAAAGTTTGGTGGAGGAGGAGTAATGTTCTGGGGCTGTTTTTCATGGTTCAGACTAGGCCCTTTAGTTCCAGTGAATTGAAATCTTAACGCTACAGCATACAATGGCATTCTAGATGATTCTGCGCTTCCAACCTTCTGCCAGTTTGGGGAAGGACCTTTCCTGTTTCAGCATGACTGACAGTTCGAGATCGGTGTGGAAGAACTTGACTGGCCTGCACAGAGCCCTGACCTCAACCCCATTGAACACCTTTGGGATGAATTGGAACACTGACGGCGAACCAGGCCTAGTCGCCCAACATCAGTGCCCGACCTCACTAATGCTCTTGCGGCTGAATGGAAGCAAGTCCCCGCAACAATGTTCCTACATCTAGTGGAAAGCCTTCCCAGAATAGTGGAGCAGAAAAGGGGAGACCAACTCCATATTAATGCCCATGATTTTTGGAATGAGATGATTGATGAGCAGGTGTCTCCACATGCTTTTGGTCATGTAAGTGTATGTTCAATGTCTTATTTGTTATTGTTACCCATTTACCAATCACTGCCCTTCATTATGAGGCTTTTGAAAAGCTCCTTGGACATTGTAGTTGAATCTGTGCTTGAAATTCAATACTTGACTGTATGGGGACAAAGGAAGGTGTAGTCATTCAAAAATCATGTCAACCCCTATTATTTCACACAGAGTGAGTCCATATAACGTATTATGTGATTTGTTACGCCATATTTTACTTCTGAACTCATTTAGGCTTGCCTAAACAAAGGTGGTGAATACTTATACAATAACTATATTTTGGTTAGTAAATGTACTGTATATTAATTTGTAAAAATGTGTATAATGTTGTTTTCACTTTGACATTATGGACTATTTTGTGTAGATAAATGACAAAGAATTACAATTAGATCTATATCAACACCCACTTTATAATGCAACAACATTTTTATGAGTTCAAGAGTGTGTAGACTTACTATAGGCAGTGTACCCTATCTCTGCGATGTAGCTATCTCTATGGTACACTCACACCAAGGCCATGCATTCAAAGCATTTCTGCAGATAACTGACTACATGCGGCCCATCGTGATGAGCTGTTTTCAGAACAGACTCTCCGTAGCATTCATCCTAAACCTATAGAATAATTTCACCACTCTGTTTTTGTAAAGCCACTGGGCTTTGTCTGCTTTTCATTTTTCTTTCTCACCATTACAGAAAAAAATCCTAGCATTTAGTCGTGGCAATATGTTTAGCTGTAGACCTTGGGGCTGGTAGTGATGGCTCTCTCTGTATGATCCATTAGGAGAGACAGATGGAGGGAGGCTTCAAATGAAAGGCTTGAAAGCTGAGTCTCTAGAGTCACAGCACATCTCTAGATCCACTTTAAAAAGGATTTCTCAAGGTCCCCCTGACCTTCCATTCCATTTCAAGTGGCAAGACTGTTTAGTGAGAGGAGGATGTTCAGTATGACCATTGATTGGGTGCGGCGGCCAAATGAAATAAAAACAATCAAAATTATAATAAACAAAAACCTATAATATACTATAATATAAGGGGAGTAGAGGGGGAAGGTGGAACATTTAGCTGACTAGTGGTCTGAGGGTAAAAGTTATTGGCCAGTCTTCCAGTTTTTGCCACGATGCTCCTGTATTTCCCATGTCTGAGGGATTGAAGTGGGGAGAACAGGGCATGGCTTGGGGTCCCTGCGACACCTGGTGTTGTAGGTGTCCTGTAGGGCAGTTAATGTTCACCCACTGGTGCGTTCGGCTGCACGTATCGTCCTCTGAACCGCCTTGCGGTCTGCGGTGATGGAGTTGTCGTACCGGGCTGTGCTACAGTCCCGTTTGGCTCATTTGGTAGAGCATGGTGCTTGCCATGCCAGAGTTGTGGGTTTGATTCCCACGGGGGACCAGTACGAATATGTACGCACTCACTACTGTAAGTTGCTCTGGATAAGAGTGTCTGCTCAAATGTAAATGCAGCCTGACAGTATGCTCTCGATGGTGCTCCTGTAGAACACTTTGAGGGCTCTCGGGGACAGGCCAAATTTCTTCAGCATCCTGAGATTGAAGAGTTGCGATCATGCCTTCTTCACCACCTCAGCTTCTCTGAGATGTGTACGCTGAGGAATTTGAAGTTATTGCGCTGTGTTATCCACTGCGGCCCCGTTGAAGAGGATTGGGGCGTTTCCAGCCTGGTTTCTCCTGAAGTCCACAATCAGCTCCTTTGTTTTGCTGACGTTGAGGGAGAGGTTGTTGAACTGGCACCACACAGTCAGAGTGCCTACCTCTTCCCTGTAGGATGTCTCGCCGTTGTTGGTAATGAAGTGGTGATATGGTCTTTAACTTCTTTGGGAGCAGCGCACGAGGTGACCGTTTTGGAGAGCCTGGCATGCCCAAAGTAAAATGCCTCCCATTCAGGCCCAGAAAATAGGATATGCACATATTTAGTACCATTGGATAGGAAACACTCTGAAGTTTCTAAAAGTGTTAACATTTTGTCTGTGAGTATAACAGAACGGATATGACAGGCAAAACCCAGAGGAATTTCTGTCCTGGAAAAAGGGGTTTTGACAGATTGCCTCATTTGGAACCCCTCCCTTATGAAAATGCCCATATAAGGGCATATGAATGCAGTACCTATTGCTTCCTCTGGATGTCAACAGTCTCGAGAAAGTGTTCTGATTCTTTTTAGATGCTTTAAGAGCAGAGAAGAAGACGAATAAGGAAGTGGCCACACAGCTGTCAATACAAGAAAATGCGTGTTCAGAGAAGATCAGCGCCATCACAGATGTGCCCACCCCCCCAGAATGTGGCTGAAGTCAGGACCTTCTTAGGCATGGCCACATATGTGGGTAAGTTCCTCCCACAGTTTCCAGATACAACCAAACCCCTGAGAGACTTACTAGCCAAAGATAATGCCTGGTCATGAGGTCACGTGCAACAGGCGGCGTCTGACAAAATCAAAAGAGACCTGGCCTCACAGAGTGTGATGGCCCAGTACCGTCCCCACGCTAAGACAATGGAATCAGCAGATGCATCCTCTTTTGGGCTAGCGGCGGTCCTCACACAAATGCAGGACAACATGGAGTGGTATCCAATAGCATACATCTCACGAATCTTATCCGACACGGAGCAAAGATATGCCTCCTTCTCCACTTGTGCATTGGCTATCACATGGGCATGTGAAAGGCTCAGCCAATACTGACCACAAACCACTGTTGGCTCTGTTATGGACAAGGTTCACCTACAAGATGGTGTATGTGCCAGGGAAGGCACTGATCACAGCAGACGCACTCTCCAGGGCCCCAATTAAACGTGCAATTAACAGAGGAGGAGCAATGTCTAGAGGGTAAGGTACGGGTGTCCATTAATGCATTAAGAGACAGCCTACCTGCATCACAGAGCAAACTGCAGCAGTTGCAGAGGACCAACAGCGAGACCCCATCCGCGTACAGATATTATGGCCCAGGCAGGAGGAACTGCCTCAGCTGCTGAAGCGCTATTGGGTGCACTAAAGTGACTTCCACTGTAATGGAGACCTTCTCATGAAAGGACAACGGATAGTTTCCCCAGAGACTCTACTGGAAATGCTAGACAGAGTGCATGAGGGACACATGGGAATAACCAAATGCAGACTGAAGGCTCAACAGTCGGTGTGGTGGCTTGGTCTGAGTATTCAGATTGCCAAGCTGGTGGCCCAGTGTGAGGTGTGTGCATAATGTCAACCATGCCATCCTGAACCAATGATGGCAACGGAGTTGCCAAAACAGCCATTGCAAAAGGTAGGGGCAGATAAGTTCTATTGGAAAAATGACATCTGCTAGTGGTAGATTACTATTCAAGATGAGTTGAAATAACAAAGACATCCATAACAACATCAGCTGGTGGTATCAATGAATTAAAGTAAATTTTTTCCAGGCAAGGGGGTCGCTGAGGTCCTGGTTACAGATAACGCTCCCCAGTTCTCCGCGAGCTCCTTTCTGATTTTGCCACAGAATATGACTTCACACATGTGACCAGTAGCAATGGTACGGCGGAGAGAGCTGTGAAAACAGTCGAGATTGCTGAAAAAGAACAAGGATTCGTACAGGGCTCTGTTTGCTTACAGAGTTACACCACTGCATCTTGCCGTCGCCTGCCAAGCTTCTGATGCGCTCCGCATTGCCTGTCTCGCCGGCTCAGCTCAATCCCCGATGGCCTAACAGGAAGGCCTTCGCTGAGAGGGACAAACGGCTGAAACAACACAAACTGTAGACTTTAAAGCGGAGACACCGTGCTACGGAGAGGCCTGAGCTGACAGAAGGTCAACGTGTGTGGATTACAAACTCAAAGACACCTTCAATAGTGCTGAGGAAAGTGGATGCCCCAGGCTTCTACAGTGAGGGAAAAAAGTATTTGATCCCCTGCTGATTTTGTACGTTTGCCCACTGACAAAGAAATGATCAGTCTATAATTTTAATGGTAGGTTTATTTGAACAGTGAGAGACAGAATAACAACAAAAAAATCCAGAAAAACGCATGTGAAAAATGTTATAAATTGATTTGCATTTTAATGAGGGAAATAAGTATTTGACCCCNTCCCCACCGTCAAACATGGAGGTGGAAACATTATGCTTTGGGGGTGTTTTTCTGCTAAGGGGACTGGACAACTTCATCGCATCAAAGGGACGATGGACGGGGCCATGTCCTGTCAAATCCTGGGTGAGAACCTCAGCCAGGGCATTGAAAATGGGTAGTGGATGGGTATTCCAGCATGACAATGACCCAAAACACACAGCCAAGTTAACAAAGGAGTGGCTCAAGAAGAAGCACATTAAGGTCCTGGAGTGGCCTAGCCAGTCTCCAGACCTTAATCCCATATAAAATCTGTGGAGGGAGCTGAAGGTTTGAGTTGCCAAACATCAGCCTCGAAACCCTAATGACTTGGAGAAGATCTGCAAAGAGGAGTGGGACAAAATCCCTCCTGAGATGTGTGCAAACCTGGTGGCCAACTACAAGAAACGTCTGACCTCTGTGATTGCCAACAAGGGTTTTGCCACCAAGTACTAAGTCATGTTTTGCAGAGGGGTCAAATACTTATTTCCCTCATTAAAATGCAAATCAATTTATAACATTTTTCAGATGCGTTTTTCTGGATAATTTTTTTGTTATTCTGTCTCTCACTGTTCAAATAAACCTACCATTAAAATTATAGACTGATCATTTCTTTGTCAGTGGGCAAACGTACAAAATCAGCAGGGGATCAAATACTTTTTTCCCTCACTGTATGTGGTGGACACAGGCTCAGAGGAGGTACGGAGGAACAAAACACACCTCACAGCGCTTCCAGATCTACCAGCCACACAGGCTGAGGAGGCCACAGAAAACACACAAAAAGAGGGGGAAGGAGAGAGAATGATCACAGAGCCACAAGCTCGCCCAAAAAGGGTTGTGAAGCCACCAGAGTGGCTGAAAGACTATGTTACGTGAATAGAATACATACTGTTGGGGACCCAGCAAAAATGGACTGTACCTAAGTTAATGCATAGGAGTTCAGACTGTGTGTAATTTAATGCTTTAATACCGTTTCAGGATGTGAAGTAGCATGTTAACGAGAATAATACTGGTTTCCTAATTGTATTTCAGTTATGCTTCAGTGGTTGTGAATGTTGAATTATTGTTCATTGGAGAGGGGAAGACGTAGTAGGATGGCCCTTGTGGGTATCTGTACCTTTGTGTGACATGCGCAGACTAGGCTAGTAAACATGCTGAAGCTAGACCCTTGTTGTGCCTCCTCAATTTAGATGATACTACAATAATGATTTGCATTACGCCTGGGAAGGAAACACTTAAATTTGCTCAACTTGCCATTGGCTCAACTCAAGCGACAAGGATGAACTTTTATGCTCATGTTGTAGCTTATAGACCCTGGAGCCTGTGTTTATCTATTTTGTTGTAGATACAAGAATCATGAAACCTTTGACACAATAAATTAATTTGAATATGTGAAAATCCGTTTATATTTTTACCTAACTTGCCTGCCACTTTTTCCATGTGGTTTCTTCCTTCACAGACTCCATGGCCGTGTCCAAATACCCTTACTAGCGTACTACTGGATACAGTGAGGGAAAAAAGTATTTGATCCCCAGCTGATTTTGTACGTTTGCCCACTGACAAAGAAATGATCAGTCTATAACTTTAATGGTAGGTTTATTTGAACAGTGAGAGACAGAATAACAAAAAAAAAATCCAGAAAAACGCATGTGAAAAATGTTATGAATGGAATTGCATTTTAATGAGGGAAATAAGTATTTGACCCC
>QNTS01002263.1:50493-62952 GCA_003317085.1 Hucho hucho | reverse complement strand
CACCAACTGTTGTCACCTTCTCACCAAGCTGCTTGGCGATGGTCTTGTAGCCCATTCCAGCCTTGTGTAGGTCTACAATCTTGTCCCTGACATCCTTGGAGTGCTCTTTGGTCTTGGCCATGGTGGAGAGTTTGGAATCTGATTGATTGATTGCTTCTGTGGACAGGTGTCTTTTATACAGGTAACAAACTGAGATTAGGAGCACTCCCTTTAAGAGTGTGCTCCTAATCTCAACTCGTTACCTGTATAAAAGACACCTGGGAGCCAGAAATCTTTCTGATTGAGAGGGGGTCAAATACTTATTTCCCTCATTAAAATGCAAATCAATTTATAACATTTTTCACATGCGTTTTTCTCAATTTTTTTGTTGTTATTCTGTCTCTCACTGTTCAAATACACCTACCATTAAAATTATAGACTGATAATTTCTTTGTCAGTGGGCAAACTTACAAAATCAGCAGGGGATCAAATACTTTTTTCCCTCACTGTACTATGTACTCATCATCACATACTATTAAGAAAGTCATGTTTAGTAAATGGTATGAAGTATGCCACGGCTGCAATGCAGTAGCAGCTCCTGACTGGCTGAGTAGTTGGGGCGGGGCCGAGTGCGGGTGGATTTTTCCAAATTCAACAGATTTGCATTGCATTACGATCCTAATGATAGCTCATTTCCATTTCAATTAATTTCTCTAAACTCTGAATAGAATAGGAATGGAGTTATAGAACTTTAAGAACAGATTCAACCACCAAGACCAGGGAGGTTTTCCAGAGCCTCACAAAGGACACCTAAAAAGAAGACATTGAATATCCCTTTAAGCATGGTGAAGTTATTAATTACACTTTGGCTGGTGTATCAATACACCCAGTCACTACAAAGATACAGGCATCCTGTAAAATGGCACCGGGAAGAAAAGGCAGCAATTTTACGGGCGTCTAACCAATTGTGCTATTATGTGATTTCTCACGTTATTTGGAACATATTTTGTACATAATGTTTCTGCCACCGTATCTTACGGCAAAAAAAGAGCTTCTGAATATTAGGACAGCGATCACTCACCTCGGATTAGACAAAGATTTTTTCTTCAACAAGCAGGACGCACAGGATGTATTTCAGACACCCTACAACGCCAACATCCCCGTCATTGGCAAGATAAAGAGACGCATGTACAGAGGACAGGGCGGGGTGCCTCGTAAGGATCCACCAACGGCGAGTGGGAAATCTGCCTTTACCATCATTGTACTGTTGGGTTATCGGTAAACTGTGAACGTTGCTATACTAGAGACATCATAGATCAGAAGTATCTGAGGGATGATATAGAATGTTTTTACATCAGAAGTTAATGGTGTTAGATAGCTTTGGGAATGTGTAGGGGAGACCGGTGGAGATCTAAGAGCCTAACAATGTCACTGAGGGAGAGAGGGTTTTGTATAACGTTTACATTATGTCAGGATATGTTATTGTTAGCCGTCAGGGATCCTCGTGGGAGGAGAAGAGACACAGTCTGGTATCAATAACCATCATAGCTTTGAGTTGGGGAGGAATGAGCACTTTGGGGTAGAGGTCAGGTTAGATGAAGTGAGGAAGAATAGATGTCACTAAGGTTCTGTCTAGCAACAGAGATGCATTGGCTGTTCAGTTGTGGAGGAGGAGACTCAGCCTAGGAGAAAGGGTTAAATATCACTGTAATTCAGTCAAATATCAATTTGTCTGAATTACAGCTGTATCGACCCTTTGCGAAGAATTAAACTTGGTTAAGCTTCTCTAGTGTCCGTGAGTTATTTACTCAAAATTGGAACCTAACAGTACGTTGGCAAGTAATAACCATTGGACAATAAATTAGACGAGGTACGATCACGAATATCCTACCAAACTGTAACATCTTATGTTTCACCTAATCGTGGCTGAATGATGACATGGATAATCAGCTTGCGGGATATACGCTGCACCGGCTAGATAGAACAGCCCACTCGGGTAAGACGAGTGGGGGGCGGTCTGTGCATATTTGTCAACAACAGCTGGTGCACGAAATCGAAGCCTCTAGATATTGCTCGCCTGAAGTAGAGTATCTCATGATAAGCATGAGCTGCCCAGTGACACAAGCCTACCAGATTAGCTAAATCACTTCTATGCTCGCTTCGAGGCAAGCAACACTGAGGCATGCATGAGAGCATCAGCTGTTCCGGACGACAGTGATCACGCTCTCCGTAGCCAACGTGAGTAATAGCTTTAACTACTTAGGGAGTGGTGGGGCGCTAGCGGTACCGGAACCCAAAGTCTAGGACCAAAAGCCATAAGACTCCTGAACAGCTAATCAAATGGCTACCCGGACTATTTTTATTGTGTCCCACCCCCCCCAACCCCTCTTTTACACTGCTGCTACTCTCCGTTTATCATCCATGCATAGTCACTTTACCTATACATTCATGCACATATTACCTCAACTAGCCAGACTAGCCGGTGCCCCCGCACATTGGCTTCCTGGATTATCTGCAATGTGTCCCACCCCACCCAACCCCTCTTTTACTCTGCTGCTACTACTCTCTGTTTATCACCCATGCATAGTCACATGTACACGGTTTTATGACTTAACTGCCGGTCGTAAATTTAGAGAGAACTTTCTCTCTCTTGCCCTGCAGTATTGAGAAGGTAAAAATCCCTTTGTTATCGAGAGACTCGAGTCGCTCAAAACGTCAACAATCCGTTTTGAATTCAGGCTGTAACACAGGCTGTAACACAACAACATGTGTAATAAGTCAAGGGGTAGGAATACTTTCTGAAAGCACTGTAAATATTCACCCATTCATTTTTTTTAAGATCCGCTACCACTCTTATCTCTTTCCTATACACATTTAAATTGCTATGGAACTACTACCATATATCACTTAAATGGGTACAGAACTCACCATTGGGTGCAACAAATATAGACACTAGGTACGCTTTCAAATATGTTAATGAGCCAATAATTTTTTCTCCGCCCACAATATTGATCCACAATGCACCATAATCTACAGTATGCTGCACTAAATATATAGCAAAACATAACTTGTTGAATTGTATTGAAAATAAAATATATCATTAAATAGTGAATATTTAATTAAATTGTGAATACCTTTATTGTATATTACAGCATACCAATGAATAATTGGTGTTTTATATCACTTTAAGCCTTTTTTTCAACAAAAAAAAAAATGAAAAGGAGATGGTTAGCCAATTTAAAAGTTTGGGACTTGTTGCCACTTATCTGTCAGCTAAATCAATTAAATTGGTAGAGAACCATTACCACATACTACTTAAATTGGTAGGGAACCATTACCACATATTACTTAAATTGGTACAGCACTCTCACTAATGGGTCCAACACATATAGCCTCTTTACAATATGCCTGAAAATATGTTAATGCATGAGAAATAGCTCAAAAAGAAATGGGAACTAACAAAGTCACGGACCAACAACCAAAATGAAACAAGGTTGGGTTTTAGGAGGGGTTCTGAAAGACACTCATAGGTGTGTCCACTGTAAGTTGACTAGAAACAACAACTGGGACCTAAAAGACATCCACCATGAGCACCCAGTAAATCTGCCCAAGAAGAGGCAAACAAAATGAAAACCCACACCAAACTTAAAGACAGGAAGCAAACCAAAAAGGTGGAGCAAAACATCAGATAAAGAATTGTTTGTCTAGAAAAAATAGGGATGGCCAACAAAAGGTGTCGACCCTCCACATCTCTCAAGACAACTGGAGCACTGGGCCTGCCACTCTTAAATAGCACCTGGGCTAGCACAGGAAAAACAACTTCCCACTAATGAGATGGCAACCAGCACAGGTGTAACACATACTGATTAACGAGGTGACACCAATCGATGCGTCCTACGTGCTAACGAGCTATACGTGCTACCTCAAATCATAAATAGAAAAAAACAAAGCCTGTAAAGTGTAAGTCTGTAATGTCGATTTTAATGTTGTTTTTTTTTGTTATGTGTTGGACCCTCGGAAGACTAGATGTCACCATTGGCGTTGGCTAATGGAGATCCCAATAAAATCTCAAATATAAACTGTCAGGAGAGTCTGGAGGACTACACTCTGAGCTGGAAGAGAAGCTACCAGTGTCGAAAAAGACAGGGGATCTCCAGTGGAGGATAGAGCCCTGGTCACCAATAGCTGTTTGGCTCAGGCTGACCCGGGAGTCGGGAAGGGTGTCTGTTTTGTGCAATAACAGAGACTGTTTGTTCTTCATGTTTTTTTTCTGTGAGCGCCAGGGAAATGTCATAATGCCGTCTCTGGTGGACTGTCTTTGTGTGAGGGTGTTCTTCTCTGTGGGATATTCAAACAGTTTTGTACGTTTTTTTTGGGGGGCCAGGCCAAGTTGGTTGTATGGCTAACAAGAAAGAACCGGGTCAGAGGGAGGGGGTTATCTGCACAGCTGGAGAGGATGTTTATATTGTGGTGCTGAATTGTGTATTGTACTGTGTTTTTCTGTGCTGTGTAATGTGATTGTGTAGAGGTTGTGGCACACACTGCATTTTTAGGGTGGTGGAGGAGTAATGTGGTGTTTTTAGTGGTGTTTTTAGTGGTGTTTTTAGTGGTGTTTTTAGTGTAAAGAGGATGTCTAAAAGTAAAAAGAGTCTCTTTCTCTCTCACTTTTTCCTTCTCCTTCTTTCTCAAGTGTTATTATATACAGCCGGGAAGAACTATTGGATATCAGAGCAACGTCAACTTACCAACACTACGACCAGGAATACGACATTCCCAAAGCGGATTCTGTGTCCGCACCACCCAGGGCATTTGAACTGATCCCAGAGATCGACCCAAAACAACGCCGCCATAAAAGAGGAAGACGGAGCAGTCTTCTGGTCAGACTTTGGAGGCGCCCACACCGCCCACCGCTCCCGAGTATATTACTCGCTAATGTCCAGTCTCTAGATAACAAGGTCAAAGAAATCAGGGCAAGGGTTGCTTTCCAGAGCGACATCGGAGATTGTAACATACTCTGTTTCACGGAGACAATGCTCTCTCGGGATATGCTGTCAGAGTCGGTACAGCCACCTAGCTTCTCAGTGCGTCGTGCCAACAGGAATAAACATCTCTCCGGGAAGAAGAAGGGCGGGGGTGTATGTTTCAGGATTAACGAATCATGGTGTATTGTAACAACATACCGGAGCTCAAGTCCTTTTGTTGACCTAACATAGAATTCCTCACAATCAAATGCCGACCGTATTGTCTCCCAAGAGAAATATCCAGTTATTGTCACAGCCGTGTATATCCCCCCTCAAGCCAATACCACAATGGCCCTCAAGAAACTTCACTGGTCTTTATGCAAACTGGAAACTATATATCCTGAAGCTGTATTTATTTATGGGGATTTTAACAAAGCAAATTTTAGAACAAGGCTACCTAAATCCTATCAGCATATCGACTGTAGCACTCACGCTGGAAAAACTGGACTATTGCTACTCCCGCGATGCTTACAAGGCCCGCCCCCCTTTCAGCAAATCTGACCACGGCTCCATTTTGCTCCTCCCTTCCTATAGGCAGAAACTCAAACAGGAAGTGCCCGTGCTAAGGACTATTCAACGCTGGTCTGACCAATGCATTTGTCTCCCTCCATTTAATATATGTTACGTTTCGTGTGGTATGTATTTATTTGTGGATGCCCATCATCCATTTTAACTACAAATAATGTATATGTAACAAATTCCAGTTAAATACTGTAATTTTGCTTTACAGCAGGGATGCTGTAAAAGGTTTTACAGTAAGTAAATGAGCCTACTGTAATCATTACAGCAACATAGCTGTATTATATTATTACAATTATTACAAACTGTGCTGCCAGTATAATACTGTAAATGTACAGTACAGCATGCAACGATACGTTTTGTGGTAGCAATACTCTTACTGTAATCTTTTTACAGCAATTGTACTGAATGCATGAATGAAGGAGGTTGGCTGCTAGGTAATGTGTTTTCATATTACAGCATATCAACCCAAAAATATATATATATATATATTCGTATTTGGTCTTTAAGATCACTTGCATTCTTGGAAGCCATAAGAAAGGCTTCCAAACAGACCGAAGGACATAACAAATACTCAACCATTAAAGGCTTGCCACCACTCTAGTCTGTCCACTACACACATTTAATTGTTGGTGCACTACAAAATATCTGTGAAATTGATACAACCCTCTCACTCATGGGAGCAACAAATGAATCCTCTTACAAGGCACGCCTCAAAATATGTTAATGAGCCAGAAACAACAATACCATGCACCCACTAGTGGTCAAAAGGTTTTTGGCGCTCCAAAAAATATGGTAGGGTTCCGTATTCTGTGGAGTGGAATTACAGTACCATTTGAAATGTACTTCTTTACAGTAATGCACTGTCAAACCAACGTTTCATTGGAATTTACTGTATCATTTAACAGTTATGCCTAAAATCAGAATGCATTACAATTCACGGCAATTTGATGTCAATACTTAATATGCTACATTGCTATTAGTCTTATTGTATAATATTGTAAAAACAGCAAGACTTTTTAAAGTGTATGTAACCTAAGAAGAGCTTAATTACAACACTAATTAAAAACCTGTGTGCCTGTGTGTGTGGGGTGGGTGTTGAGGGAGATAAAGAGAGAAGGCTTTGATAAAAAAAATTGATATTGCGTTCAATCCTATATCTACAGTATGATGAGATAAAAATCTATTTGGGGTAAGGGGGTTCAGAGACGGTGAAATACACAACAGGACAGTTTGGGAAGGAGAGCCTCCAGGAGAGAGGTCAGCAGCTGCTGAAAATATTGTCCCGTCTCGTCTTTGAGGCTAAACAACGATTGTAATAAAAATACCTGGGGACCTGCGAAACCTACTTGACAGATGATAGAGGTCAAATATGAGTATAAACATCAGTAGTAGAAAAGAGGTGCAGGCCAGAGGAACTTACTATTGTAAAAATAAAAGAATTTAGCCACGCATTTATTTAAATGTATTGCATCTCAGGTATATTATCTTTTCAAAGTATATAAGCAAGTCTCAAGCTGTGTTCCTAGGAACTACTGAGGGATTGTAAGGATAGAACCCTGGGGAGAAGCTATCTATCCTGTAGCCCAAAGGGACCATAGAAACGAGAGTGACTACAGTACCCATTGCAGTACCCAGACCTCACCCCCTTTTGAGTCTGGGAGATCTGGGGCGTGTTTGATACATCACTGCTTATCATGTAGAGCCAGGGAGGCTAAATGTGTGTTTGAGGTTGGAATCTGTCTCTGGGCTTTGAGAGGTGTGTGTGTGTGTGTGTGAATGTGTGTGTGTGTGTGTGTGTATGTGTGTGTGTGTGTGTGTGTGTCTGTGGAGGATGATGAATGCTGTACATGCTATTCCCTGGTGGCATCCATGTTGGATACGGAACCTCTCTGGAGGCTCTTCTCTCAGAGAACGATGCATCAATACATACCGAAGGGTTTTGATTTGAAGTTCCACTTTAAGTGAATGATTGTTGATACAGTCTTACATAGTGAAGGTTATCACCTTAGACGTATAACATGGGTACACACCTTCACATACAGCATGGGATTATAATACATTCGAGTAAAATACCTATGTCAGCATTTTGACATAGTGTAATAAGCTATTATCACAAGATTACACCAAATTCTCCATTTGTTTTGTTTTGTTGTTATTTTTGCATAATTGATAATAATAATAAGAAATGATATGTACATGTCAAATACCCTATTATTAATGATCAAGCATTGCATTCATCACGTAATACATCAACAGACCAACTAGAGTCACCGACTGTACCATATATACATAATGTTGAAATATGGCTGGCCATTCTCCCTTCCGCTAGACTAGAAAATGAGTCGAGTCCTGATCTTCTCTATTTTCCACACACTGGCTCCATACTGCAGTGACTTTAAAACACACAACAGACTGCAGACTTCAGCCGGGGAGTCAACAGAGAGCTGAAAGGTCACTTCATACAGGTGCTAACAATATTAAAAATGTAACACAGGCTGCTGTGACACTTTTCATCCCCTAAAGAGGACCTATTTTCTTCCTTATGGGCCTGTGTGTGTGTACAGTGTGTATAGTGTTTGTGCGCCTTCCCGACGCCTGTCTGTGTGAGGGAGAGTGTGTGCGTGTGTGTGTGTGTGCGGACCTCTGACCCTTTGAGAAACTGGGCGTGTGGGTTTGATGCTCTCAGCGATGCCCTAACCCGGGGCGGCACTGCCAGGTCTCTCTGTGCTGAAGGTAATTGGATAGCTCTGTCTCTAAGTGAGAGGGGGACATGGAGGCAGAGCAAGATGAACAAACCCACTATAATCAGCTTACCTTCCTTGTGCCTTACTGCTACCTGACAGCTGCGACTAGAGCTCTTTGTTATGCACTCTAATGACTAGATACGATATGTTTTTCCACAACACACCGAAAGCTCACCAGACTAAGGTTGAACGTGTGGAAGGTCATGGTATATAAGCTTGTTGAAGGATGTTTTTCTGTTGTGTTTGTTGTTGTGGTCGTGCTTATCGTCTGTGGAGCTTTCTTCATGATGTATTGATTTCAATTCAAGTGAAAGTATATATGGTTCTCTTTTTTTGACAGAGCTCATTTTCTGCTGTCGGATTCCTGTGTTTGGCTGTTCTTTCCTTTGGACTTTATGTGGGATTTCAAAGAAGAGGTTAAAGTATTGGCACGCTAATGTAGCGATGCCATTCACACTTTCAACTGTATTGGTCCAATACAGTTTGTTTCCCAGATTACACCAGTGCTATGTTTCCCTTTTACACCAGTGCTATGCTCCTGTATTTCCACTGTAAAAATAGTCTTTCCTCTTATCTGTACAAATTCACCACCTCCCAGAGCGCAGTCCTCTGGGCATTTTATTATTTAATGGATACAGGCAGCGCTTACATTTCACCGGGTAGTGTCGGGATCGGGGCGCTAGCGCCCCGGTTATCCCTATTAATGGATACAGGCAGCGCTGGGCTTGAATGGATCAACTCAAACAATTGTGATAAAAATTCCGTGGGACACAACCAACATTTAATTTCTCTTTGTTTTTCAAAGGTGGGTGTTCTGTGTAGCCTTGGGCGATATACCGTATATATATATTTAGAAATAGTCACAATGATTTTTCAATACCGTCAATACTGTTGAAATTCTTTATTTGAAGTTCTTCAATACATTTAAATATTTTTTGTTGCTTTTTAAGTAAATACCTGCAGTCAACTTGTGCAATATGTTATGAGATAAAGCAGATCACGTTCTTCATTTCACCAGTCACATGTCAGAATGTAAAGAGCACAGCTGGAGAAAGCGGGAGAAGGTGAGTCCAGCTGTGTATTGACAGGGGTTGTTTTTTCAAATTGAAAGTCAAGTGTTTTTTTTCTTCAATAGAAAGAGGGGCTTGCAACTATTCCTTCACAGAAAATACATTAGTGCAACACATTCAGCCGAAAAATAGCTTAATTTTCATCAGATCAAAACAGAAGTGCAACACTATTTGGCTGGCAGCCACACAAGTAAATAAGCTTACAATGAAAAAAGCAAGGTATTTTTTGCCAATGGTTTCCTTAAAGTTAATCTAGCATTTTACCAAAGAAAAGTAGGCTACACCGGAACAAATATGGGCGAAAGTAGCGCGATGACTGCTGATGAAATGCAACTGAAGCACAAAATTTGTCTGATGCCAAATTACAATAACAAACATTTGAGATCTGCGTTTACAAAACGCAGCAATATATTTCTTATATGTTTTATATATTTTTTATTCTGTTTTTACGTGACCCCGAAGTTTAAATTGCTACTTATCTAAGTGGCTGAATTAATAAGGAGACAGGGCATCGTATAGTGTCGGCATTCTGCCTTGTTTGAGAAGGCAAAGCCCTTTGGATGAGTTATCTGTACAGCTGCCACTGCTATCTTGATTTCCTTGCCTTTTTTCTCCTCTCTCTTCTCAGCCAGTCTACTCCTCCCCTCTCTTCTCTTCTCTGATCAGAGCAGACAGGCCGTTGCCCTAGCAAATCCAGACTCTATATAGACACAGTGTGTACACATGCTGTTTCAGAGCCAGTACTGTTCTTCCTTCAGACAAGCATGTGTCAAAACTTTATTAATTTGCTTGTCTCTTGTTCACACACTTGTAAATGTCCAACTCACCAAAAATGACATTTGGTAGCTCCTATATTTGTATAACATTAGGAGATGGATTGCCTGTCTTTGCAATTTGTTTATTTTCATTTGCGCTTGTGAGCATATTTTGCTAGCAGACTCCATGGCAAATTCACTATTACTTGTGCTAATATTCTTACCATTCTTGTAATAGACACACGTTATTTTCTGCACGTATGTTCTCATTTCTACACCAAACCTACCACTGGTGTGCGTGGCCAAAGACCTCTATTTTCATGTCACCCAGCAAATGTAAAAGGCCTGGAGTTTGCTAAATGGCATTGGCCCTTGGATTGGAAACAGTGCTTTGATCAGATGAAATGAAAATAGCTTTTTTGGCCATGCACACCAATGGTGGATTTTGTGTCGTTTGTGGTTAGACAAATAACCCAGTGTCCTCACTGTCTCTGTTGCTGCGAGCTGAAGAGAGAGAGTGAGGGAATCAACTGTAATCTGTACAGTTCAATGACAACCACAACTGAAATAAACTATTATTAAGTAATGGATCATCAACGAGGGGCTGCATTCTATGAAAAAGAATGAACAACGTGGATGGTGTGTTCCTTGACGCTAACGCGCCGTGGATGGTGTGTTCCTTGACGCTAACGCGCCGTGGATGGTGTGTGCCATGACACTAAGGCGGAGTTGCATCCTTTTCCAGAGAACACATAGAGCCCCAAGTTGATCATCCCTTTAATACCAAGGCTACAATTTAACACATTTGCTGTGTTCATTTGCCGGTAGAAATGTGTTAAAGATCTACTGAAGTAGCTAGCAAGTTGACTAGATAGCTACAGTAGTTGCCTTGGTAACCAAACAAACAGACTTGCTAATTTAGCTAACCAAACCTTGCTTGGTGTTATGAAAATCAAATTCAACAATGCCAATAATGTTTTCAATCTGACTTTTTGTTTTCAAAAGCTGCTCAAACATAGAACATGTAAGAATGTACTTCATAGCCATTGAAGTATACCATGCATTATAGGGAAACAATGCACACTTTTAAGTGCCCTTCAAGCCAATCAGAAACCAGTATTTAACAATACCATGGTGTTAAACCAGATATACGGGACAAATGGAAAATATAGGACACCTCCGAATTAGTTTCAACTATAGTTCCAACAATTTTCTAAAAACACTGCACCATGCAGACCGTACAAAGTTACAGAAAGCCACACAAGCTGAAATTGGACAAGGGAAAAGGTAGGTAGCTAGCAATAATTCATTTTTGCAGATACATATTGTTTACTGCATCTGATGACCTAACGACCATGGTGAGTGACGGTCCTTTAGCCCATTATCAGCCTGAAAACGTAACCCTGGCACATTTTTGCAAAACAGGTTGCTGACGTTTTTCTCAATAATTCACGCAAAATGACATGATACAATAATTCCATGTCAAGTATCAGTCCACTGTCCTGCAGCCAGCCAAGCAATTAAACTTCATAAAAGTGTCCAGACAACATGCTTCAAAATAACCCCCAAATATACATTTTTTAAATGTTGGCAACTGTTTTATAACCTGGGGATTATTGTGTGATAAAATCCTCCTAAGGGCTGTTCCCGGCCCTCGGCTTCACCTCGGGCCTAAGAACATTTAGAACAAATGACTGCGTTGGGTCCATAGATATAGAACAAAAAGACTTAACGACTGGCCGGTGTCTCTGACAACCTAATCCATAGATGCAACAACCAAGGTTTGGTGGGAGGATGAAAAAGTATGAATTGACCTAGTAAAATAAAAATATCTGTGAAAATGTGTAATTTCTATCTGTAAATGTGCGCTTAATTATCGTTTTCTTTGGCATGTGATATAAGCGGGATATAAGAATATTAGGCACAGAGCCAATGTAAATTGGTGTGTGAAAATTAGCAGCAACTGGTTTCCTTAATTGAGAACAAACACCTTAGGGTCTGTGAATCAGGTCATTCCAACACATAGCTTATTAATGTGTCAATAGTCTGCCCCTTACCTGTCCCCAGGACATGGTCCAGCCAGCTGCATTGTAGGAGGAAGACAGTCATAAATACTGTATTGTTTTATTTTATTTTATAGCTATGGAACTGTTGTGCTGTTCAATGTTTCATGAACGTATTTGAATAAAGACTGGGTGGATGTATCTATGAGAAAGAAGAGAGAGAGATACTCAAGATAGAGACAGTGATAAAGAGAGAAACAGGTAGAGAGTTAGTTACTGTTAATTTGTATTGTTTATTTCACTTGATTTGGAAATGTTAACATATGCCAATAAAGCCATTGAATTGAGAGAGAGAGAGAGAGAGA
>QNTS01002263.1:39283-49296 GCA_003317085.1 Hucho hucho | reverse complement strand
TCAGAAGCATTATTCTATTAGATGAACACTTGGCATACTTGGAAACACCATATCAGAAGCATTATTCTATTAGATGAACACTTGGCATACTTGGAAACACCATGTCAGAAGCATTTTTCTATTAGATGAACACTTGGCATACTTGGAAACACCATGTCAGAAGCATTATTCTATTAGATGAACACTTGGCATACTTGGAAACACCATGTCAGAAGCATTATTCTATTAGATGAACACTTGGCATACTTGGAAACACCATGTCAGAAGCATTTTTCTATTAGATGAACACTTGGCATACTTGGAAACACCATGTCAGAAGCATTATTCTATTAGATGGGGACCTTCAACCAAATCAAATGTGTCATTTGTCACATGCGCCGAATACAACTGGTGTAGACTTTACCGTGAAATGCTTGCTTACGAGCCCTTCCCAATAATGCAGTGTTGGGATAGTAAAATAAATAAAATACACTAGAATGGAGGTATATACAGGGAGTACCAGACCTATGTGAAGAGGTACAAGGTATTTGAGGTAGAGTAAGTATGCACATGAAAGCAGGGTAAAGTGACCAGATATCAGGATAAATAATAAGAGTAAAATAAAGAACAGAGTAGCAGCAGCAAATTATGAGTCTAAAAGTGTGTGATTGCGCATGCATGTGTGTGTAATGTATGTGTGTGTGTGTGTGTGTGTACGTATGTAGTGTATGTGAATGTGTGTGGGCTTTGTGTATAGTAGATGTAGTGTGTGTGAGTCAGTTTGTATACTGTATACAGTGGAAAGTATTCAGACCTATTGACTTTTTACACATTTTGTTACATTACAGCCTTATTCTAAAACAAATATTTCTCACCAATCTACACACAATACCCCATAATGACATCACAATACCCCATAATGACATCACAATACCCCATCATGACATCACAATACCCCATAATGACATCATAATACCCCATAATGACAAAGTGAAAACAGGTTTTGAGACTTCTTTGAACATTTATTAACAATAAAAAACCGAAATACCTTTATTTACATAAGTATTCAGACCTTTTGCTATGAGACTTGAAATTGAGCTCAGGTGCCGTCCTGTTTCCATTGATCATCCTTGAGATGTTTCTACAACTTGATAGAAGTCCACATGTGGTAAATTCAATTTGTTGGACATGATTTAGAAAGGCACTCATTTGTCTACATAAGGTCCAACAATTAACAGTGCATGTCAGAGCAAAAACCAAGCCATGAGGTCAAAGTAATTGTCCGTAGAGCTCTGAGACAGTTTATGGTAGAATGGCCAGATGGAAGCCACTCCTCCGTAAAAGGCACATTACAGCGCGCTTGGAGTTCGCCAAAATGCACGTAAATGACTCTCAGACCATGAGAAACAAGTAAGAGACCAGACTACTTTGGTTCTAACTTGAGAAACCGGACTTACGGTTCACCCCCTACACCCCTACAAAAAGTCACCGTCCCTGACCCTCTGAAGAGTCCTAGCTCACTTTCTACTTGCCTCCTTTCATGCCTCCTCTCTAGGAAGTACTTTTGGACGAGGTCTCGAGAGTCCTGGAATCTGACCCCGCTTCCAAGTGGAAGGTCCAGGACAACAACCCTAAGCACACAGCCAAGACAATGCAGGAGTGGCTTCAGAATAAGTCTCTGATTGTCCTAGAGTGGCCCGGCAAGAGCCCGGACTGGAACCCGATCGAACATCTCTGGAGAGACCTGAACATAGCTGTGCAGGGATGCTCCCCATCCAACCTGACAGAGCTTGAGAGGATCTGCCGAGAAGAATGGGAGAAACTCTCCAAATACAGGTGTACCAAGCTTGTAGCTTCATACCCAAGAAGACTCAAGGCTGTAATCGCTGCCAAAGGTGCTACAACAAAGTACTGAGTAAAGGGTCTGAATACTTATGTAAATTTGATTTTGTATTTTTTTTCTAAAAAACAGTTTTTGCTTTGTCATTTTGGGGTATTATGTGTAGATTGATGAGGAAAAAACTATTCAATCAATGTTATAATAAGGCTGTAACGTGTCATAATGTGTAAAAAGTCTGAATACAGTACTTTCCGAATGCATTGTATAGTCTAGTGAGTCTGTGTATAGGGTCAGTGCAAGATAGAGTCAGTGCAGATAGGTGGGTACCATTAATTAACTATTTAGTAGTCTGGCTATTTAGCAATCTGCAAATGGCTTGGATGTCTCGGAGCATGTCTGAGAGCCGATGGCAAATTTGGCAATTTTGTGGGCCTGACTCTGACACCGCCTGATATCGAGGTCCTGGATGGCAGGGAGCATGACCCCAGTGATGGGGTACTGGGCTGTCTGCAGCACCCTCTGTAGCGCTTTTCAGTCCTACCAATCGGTGATGCAGCCAGTCAAGATGCAGCTGTAAAACTTTTTGAGGATCCGAAGGCCCTACGTGGCCACTTCACGACTGTACGGGTGTGTGTTGACCATGTTAAGTCCTTAGTGATGTGGACACCAAGGAACTTGAAGCTCTCGACCCACTCCCCAACAGCCCTGTGGATAGGGGCGTGCTCTTTCCCCTCTTTCTCCTATAGTCCACGATCAGCTCCTTGTTGAGATTGTTGTCCTGGAACCACACTGCTAAGTCTCTGACATCCTCCCTGTAGGCTGACTCATCGCCAGCGTGTTGTCAGAAAACTTGATGATGGTGTTGGAGTCGTGCATGGACACGCAGTCGTGGGTGAACAGGGAGTACAGGAAGGGACTAAGCACACACCTCTGAGGGGCCCCTGAGTTGAGGGTCTGCGTGGCGGAGGTGTTGTTGCCTAACCACCTGCAGCCGGCCGTCAGGAAGTCCAGGATCCAGTTGCAGAGGGAGGGGTTCAGGGTCCCTAGCTTGGTGATGAGCTTGGGGGGGACTGTGGTGTTGAACGCTGAGCTGTAGTCTATGAACAGCATTCTCACATAGTTATTTCCCCTCTTTCGTTCCTTGCTGCTGACGGTAGTTACTGGAGGAAGCTTGTGGTAGATTGCACAATGATGATGAAGATGATTATCTATAATTATCGTACGTCACTAAATTAAGTTTGAAGAGGGTAACGGAAGAGAAGGAGATAGAAGTGGGGAGAGGTCTCAATAGACCACCTCTGCAGGGACATCTGTCATCCCTACATTTCTTCTTCCCTCCATCCCTCCTGTCATAGAGCTTAGACCTCCCCTATGATGATGGTAACAATGTGATGAGAGGATAGAACGGAATGTCCACATGAGAGTTTGTCCAGTCAGTCAGACAGCCCTTCAGCTGCTGTGATTTCCCAGAGGGATGGGGGATGGGCATGCATGGATATTGCAAGGTATGGTCTGAGAGAGAGGGATGTCACTGTCTCATCAGTCTTGACGATAACCTTCCCTGAGTTCAGAAGACTTGCCATAGCTCCCCAAGCACCAATGCCCAGCATTTAGTCCACTGGCAGTGGACTAACACTTGTGGTGCACAAACCCACTCCCACTGCAAACCCAATCTGCCTAACCCGTTTCATCCCTAGAGGCAAAGATATCAAAACTGAATCCCTCGTAAAACAGGGACATTAGAGACAACTTCAGCATTTTGCAGATCTTATTATTCACTCCAGTTTATGCAAAGACGGAAGTCAATTCGAAACATATTTTGAAGCGCCTTAGTTCTAAAATGTCTTAATGGTTTTTGAGAAGGGAAAAGAGCTCAGGGACGGATGCAAACAAGAAAAGTCTTGAGCAAATTGTGTTGGGATTTAGATAAAATTGGATCAAAAATGTGAACTGGCAAAGCATTTGCTGTTTTACCACGTAACTCAATACGCTCACTTTAATGGTTTCAAGGAAGCAACCTTAGATCTATGACCACAGAATTTTGGGCATCCAATCTCTGGATAGCAAAAAAACTAAGAGTTTTAATCAAAAGATGAACTGTTTAACACAAGCGCCTGATTTCCATAACTTCTAGAATGGCCGTTGATATTTCAATTGTGTAAATATTCCATAATAAATAATAAATTGCTTAATGAATGCATTTATTATGTTAAAATGGGTCATAAGAAACCTCAGGACACCAAGTGTAAATTGTAATCAGTCAGAAAATGTATTGATTGATCCATAAGCACATAGACTGTAAATACAAAAATAAGAATATAGGGATTTTCTGACTTCAAGACAACAGTTGTCTGCTCAGCTGGCCCTAAACTATATTGGAACTAATTCCACACGTATAATAATAATAATAATAATAATAATAGTAATAGATGTGGCCTAAAGACAAGAGTAAACTGACAATAGTCTGATGAGTGACAATATTATCAGTTGTCAAATAGAGAATGAAGAGACTGATGAAGACCGCGTGCCTTGACAAAGAAGGGAAAGGAGCTTACCGTTAGCGGTCCACCTACGACAACATCCGGTGAAATTGCAGAGAGCGCCAAATTCAAAATACAAAAATTGTAATATTAAACATTTATGAAAATACAGGTGTTATACATCACTCAAAAGCTTAGAATCTTGGTAATAAATTTGTTTACATCTCTTTTAGTGAGCATTTCTCATTTGCCAAGATAATCCATCCATCTGACAGGTGTGGCATATCAAGAAGCTCATTAAACAGCATTACACAGGTTCACCTTGTGCTGGTGACAATAAAAGGCCACTCAAAAATGTGCAGCTTTGTCACACAAGACAATGCCACAGATGTCTTTTGAGGGAGCGTGCAATTGGCATGCTGACGGCAGGAATTTCCAACAGAGCTGTTGCCAGAGAATGTAATGTTAATTTATCTACCAGACGACGTGTAACCACACCAGCCCAGGACCTCCACATCCTGCTTCTTCACCTGCTGGATCGTCTGACTCCAGCCACCCGGACAGCCAATGAAATTGTGGGTTTGCACAAACTGTCAGAAACCGTCAGGGAAACTGTGTGCTCGTTGTCCTCAACAGAGTCTTGACCTGACTGCAGTTCAATGGGCAAATGCTCACCTTCGATGGCCACTGGCATGCTGGAGAAGTGTGCTTTTCACAGATGAATCCCAGTTTCAACTGTACTGGGCAGACGGCAGACATCGTGTGGGTAAGCAGTTTGCTGTTGTCACCCTTGTGAACAGAGTGCCCCATTGTGGCGGTGGGATTATGGTATGGAAAGCTACGGACAACGAACACAATTGCATTTTATTGATGCCAATTTGAATTCACAGAGATACCATGACGAGATCCTTAGGGCCATTGTCGTGCCACTCATCTGCCGCCATAAACTAATGTTTCAGCATGATAATGTCGATATAGGCCCCATGTTGCAAGGATCTGTACACAATTCCTGGAAGCTGAAAATGTCCCAGATCTTCCATGGCCTGCACACTCACCAGACATTTCACCCATTGAGTATGTTTGGGATGCTCTGGATCGACATGTACGACAGCGTGTTCCAGTTCCCGCCAATATCCAGCACCTTCGCACAGCCATTGAAGAGGAGTGGGACAACATTCCACCGGCCACACTCAACAGCCTGATCAATTCTATGCGAAGGAGATGTGTTGCGCTGCATGAGGCAAATGGTGGTTGCACCAGATACTGACTGGTTTTCTGATCCACACCCCTACTTTTTTTAAGGTATCTGTGACCAACAGATGCATATCTGTATTCCCAGTTATGTGAAATCCATAGATTAGGGCCTAATGCATTTATTTCAATTTCAATTTACTTATTTCCTTATATTAATTGTAACTCATTAAAATCTTTGTTCAATGTATATTCCATTATATTCTTACTGTAAAATATATGTGTGTTGACTGTGGTAATGCAGGTCCTGTGATTTCTGCAAATGAATAAGTTGATTTCATTGGCATGGCACAGACATAGCCCTGGCTACTATGCACAGATAGATAAAATTTAAAACATGCTATTGTGTTCTTTTGGAAGAAATTGTTTTGAATTATGTTTTTATGACCTTCCTAAACATAATATGAATGGATTTCTTAGTGACTGTGTATATTATCACTAGAAAGACAGAGAGCAGGTTTTTATAAAGGATCTCTCTGTACTTTGCTCCGTTCATCTTTCCATCAATCCTGATAAGTCTTCCAGTCCCTGCCGCTGAAAAACAGCCCCACAGCATGATGCTGCCACCACCATGCTTCACCATAGGGATGGTGCCAGGTTTCTTCCAGACGTGACTCTTGGCATTCAGGCCAAAGAGTTCAATTTTGGTTTCATCAGACCAGAGAATCTTGTTTCTCATGGTCTGAGAGTCCTTGAGGGGCCTTTAGCAAACTCAAGAGAGCTGTCATGTGCCTTTTACTGATGAATGGCTTTCGTCTGGCCACTCTACGTTAAAGGCCTGATTGGTGGAGTGCTGCAGAGATGGTTGTCCTTCTGGAAGGTTCTCCCATCTCCACAGAGGAACTCTGGAGCTCTGTCAGAGTGAATATTGGATTCTTGGTCACCTCCCTGACCAAGGCCCTTCTCCCCCGATTGCTCAGTTTAGCTGGGCGGCCAGCTCTGGTAAGAGTCTTGGTGGTTACAAACTTCTCCCATTTAAGAATGATGGAGGCCACTGTGTTCTTGGGGACCTTCAATGCTGCAGACATGTTTTTGCTCTGGCATTCATTGTCTACTGTGGGACCTTATATAGACAGGTGTGCTTTTCCAAATGATGTCCAATCAATTTAATATTACCACAGGTGGACTCCAATTAAGTGTTAGATAGATCTCAAAGATGACCAATGGAAACAGGATGCACCTTATCTCAATTTCGAGGCTCATAGAAAAGGGTCTGAATACTCATGCAAATAAGCTATTTCTGTAAGGTATTTTTTTTAAACCTGTTTTTGCTTTGTCATTATGGGATATTGTGTGTAGATTGATACATTTCAGCATAAGACCGTAGCGTAACAAAATGTGGAAAAAGGGAAGGAGTCTGAATACTTTCCGTATACACTGCATGTGTTATGGCTTTTCAAACTCTGACGTAACGTGGATTCCTTAATGGAAGCTTCTCTATTGTCAAGCATGTAACGTGTGGTGTACCGCAGGGCAGCTCTCTATGCCCTTTACTCTTTTCTATTTTTGCCAATGACCTGCCACTGGCATTAAACAAAGCATGTGTTTCCATGCATGCTGATGATTCAACCACATACGCAACAGCAACCACAGCTAAGGAAGTCACTGAAACCCTTAACAAAGAGTTACAGTCTGTTTTGGAATGGGTGGCCAGAAATAAACTGGTCCTGAACATCTCTAAAACTAAGAGCATTGTCTTTGGTACAAATCATTCCCTAAGTTTTTGACCTCAGTTGAATCTGGTGATGAATGGTGTGACTAAATTACTTGGTGTTACCTTAGATTGTAAACTGTCATGGTCAAAACATATAGATTCAATGGTTGTAAAGATGGGTAGAGGTCTGGCCATAATAAAGATATGCAATTCTTTTTTGACACCACACTCCACAAAGCAAGTCCTGCAGACTCAAATTTTATGATATCTTAATTATTATGGTCAAGTGCTGCAAGGAAATACCTAGTTAAGCTGCAGCTGGCCCAGAACAGAGCGGCACGTCTTGCTCTTCATTGTAATCAGAGGGCTGATATTAATACTATGCATGCCAGTCTCTATTGGCTAAGAGTTGAAGAAAGACTGACTGCGTCACTTCTTGTTTTTATAGGAAAGATTAATGTGTTGGAAATTCCAAATGGTTTGCATAGTCAACTTACACACAGCACTGACACACACACTTACCCCACCAGACATGCCACCAGGGGTCTTTTTACAGTCCCCAGGTCCAGAACAAATTCAAGGAAACGTACAGTATTATACAGAGCCATGAGTGCCTGGAACTCCCTTCCGTCTTATATAGCGCAAGTGAATAGCAAACAAATAAAGCAAAGCCTCTCCCCCCATGTTAACTACTTGATGTGTGTATGTACTGACATGTATGTGTAACTGATAGATGCGCACACACACACACACACACACACGCGCACTACATGTTGATGTTTTTAATTGTGTGTTGTAAAGTCTTGTTATTGCAAGTGGTCTGTAATGTCTTTTTCGTTATGTGTCGGACCCCAGTAAGACTAGCTGTTGCCATTGGCGTCGGCTAATGGGGATCCTAATAAATCAAATCTCTGATGATTATTATTCTGATTCATGCTGAATGGATTTCCATATCTGTGAAAGGATCCTTACTGGGCAGCAGGTGAGCGAGTGTCGGATAATGTTTCGAATCTGATGGCACAGCTGTACCTCGGTGAAAGGAGGAACTTGGCCTGTTGCTGTGCTCTGCAACATGCTTGACTTGGCTGCTATCAACGCACACATATTGTTCAAGCAGTGCATTAACAACACCATGAGCAGGAGAGACTTCATCATGAGTCTGGTACATGGGTTACGTGAGAGACACATGAGAGCCACAAGGCAGCAGCAGCAACAAAGAGTCCATGGGAGCCATTGCGCAAACCGCTCACAGCTCCCGGTGAGGAGAAACTGCCAGATGAGCAGATGCACTCAGAACAGAACCCACAGAACCCACAACACCTGTTTCTCCTGTAAGCAGGAGCGAGGCCACAAATAATGTGTCCAAAAACTGACAATAATCTGTTATTTTTGACCGCTATTAATTATAATGCCATTTTTGCTTTTGTGCTGATTTTTACTATTCACAATCAGGTTGGCACTTATACTGATGTTTATGCTACTGATATTTTATAATATTTTCTGATACTTTCTGATATTTTCTGTATTGACCGTGCGCCTTGGTGGTCTTGGTGGTTTGGGTATTTTTATGCCTATTTGTATTGCCTTATAAAAATTTTCTTTTACTATGTTCCAACACATATGCTTTTTGTTTCATATTTGTAACAAAGGCACTCCACAAAAAAAATTGACTTTACATTTGAAATTATGTGTTTTTAGTTTTTCTTTTTAGTTTTTACATATGTGACCGAACGACTGATTGAAATTGTGTTTTTTACATTGGATAAAAGTAGAGACTGAGCTAGAAAACTGTATGTCATACACTACAATGGAAAAGTAATTCTGCTTTGAAAGTTGATAAACTTGTAACCCAATTTTTTTTTAAAAGGACCTTGAATGTTTTGGTACACCTACTGGAAAGCTCTTCTTTGTTTACACCCATTCAGCATCATTCACACCCTCTTAAGCCTTAGCCCCACCCATCTCTTTAAGGATTCACATGTGAGGCCATGTGCTAAACAGTGAGTAGGGTAGTGTACAACCAAACATTTCAAGACTAAAAGCTGGTTTATACTACATCAATCAACATGTCTCTATACAGTTGTCGCAGTGACATCATGAACATTCTATTGTCGTCGTCTCAAGCTCTGTCAGGTTGGATGGGGAGCATTGCTGCACAGCTATTTTGGTATTGGTATTTTATTAGGATCTCCATTAGCTGTTGCAAAAGCAGCAGCTACTCTTCCTGGGGTCCACACAAAACATGAAACAATACAGAATGACATAATACAGAACATCAATAGACAAGAATAGCTCAAGGACAGAACTACATCCATTTTTAACTTCTTAGGGAGCAGCATGGTGCGTTGGGGCGCTAGCGCCCCACTCCCGACACTACCAGGTGAAATGCAAGGCGCCAAATTCAAAATCCAAAAGTTGAATTATTAAACATGCACCAATATACAAGTGTTTCATACTCATCAAAAGCTCTGTTTCTTGGCAATATCACAGCGTTGTCAGATTTCAAAAAGGCTTTACGGCGAAAGCACCACATTTGATTGTTTGAGGGTAGCACCTTCACTATTTTTCCCATTACCATGATTTCATTAGCCTTCACGGTTCACACAAAACACATTTCACAGCGAAAACAAATCAATTACAATTACATTGAAGAACTTCTGCTGATGGCTTCCCAAGTGTCCACCAAAGACAATCCATGGTTCTTTTGTTAGAAAAGGTAATGTATTATATCCATAAATCTACGTTTGGTTCGCGCGTTATAATCAGAAACTACAGCCTCCACTCCTCCATTGAAACGTGAAGAGAACTC